>JAMZAV010008659.1:0-26049 GCA_024449915.1 Sweltsa coloradensis | reverse complement strand
TGCTTATTTCACTGCTTTCAATGCATGATGCTGTAACACTTGCGGCTTTATCTCGTGTCGAGTGAATGTTGAGGACCTTCACACCGCACTGTCTGGCACGATTGGGCACCAAATCGACATGTAGATCGCAGCACTGGCGGCGCGCTACTAGTCGTTCGTTAGGCCTTGATGGGTGACCTATAAGGTCGATAAAAGTAGTTGGCGCGTCACGTGGTTGGGGGCGTTGTCTAACCAAGTAACCCATGTTTGCTGTGCACTCAATAAGGAATTAATAATTACTAACTTTTATTTAAAAATAAAATATAATAAATAAATAATAATAATAATAATAATAGTAATAAAAATATGCAATATAGCGGACGTGAAAAAATACACAAAAACCTACAAAACATTTAACGTTTCTGTTTAAAAAAAGGACTTTCATTTGAAAAGAAGTTTGATTATTCATCCAACAACAAAAAAAAACTACAAAAACTTTAACGTTTCTATTTAAAATATAAAGTACTTTTACATGGAAAGGAGTTTTATTAATTATAATTAAAAAATAAACAAAAATAACCTTCAACACCTTTAACGTTTCTATTTAAAATATGAAGGACTTTCACCCGAAATGGGAGTTTTACATAATGAATAGATTGTAAAAAAAATTACCAACACGGAGATTTGAACCGGGGAACCTTGGCCCAAGAGTCTAACACGCTACCGTCCTGCCACACAGAGCCGTGAGATCGAGTCGCTTACAAACGTGTTGGGTGGTATGGACGATGGCCGCTGCAGAAGTCGGTAAGGCAGTCGAGTCACCCATCAAGGCCTAATCCGTCTTCCGCGCTCTACGTCACAACATGGCTGGCGTAATTGTGATTCCGGGCTGGAGCGTATATGGCGCTAACGTGTGTTAGTCGCGCCGGTTATGACAATTCGGGGATTATTTCCGATCTGTTCACTAACATTTACCTTTCTCGCACACGCATTAAATAAGATGTATATTTTCATCTACGGTTTGCATTTATTACGCTCTTATACAACCACAAGTAGGCGTAATTGCGTAGGTAGGCCAACTAGCCAAACTTGAACCTTCCTATTCCTAGATTTCTGAATGGGATAGGGATGAAATGTAAAATATTATATAATAATATCATCATAATAGTTGGGTATATTATTATGTTTGAGCGTAAGAATATTCAGAAAATAATTCATAAGCAGATTATTATATATTATTTAATTACTACTATAAGTTAAGTTGCCAGCCGAAATTGGTATTGATCCAAGGAATTATTACCAAATTTGAAATTAGAATGTTAAGTTTTTGAAGTGAAAACAGTCTGTTTGTTGTATCAAGAAATATTTTGCAACAAATTGATATTACACTGTGCAAGTGCAAGGTGCAATATTTAACGTTTTCCCGCGATAATGTAATAACAATGAATAGTACAACTTGTATTATTTTCATCATATTCCCTGAAAATGTCAATAAATTAGGCCTACATCTATGCTATAATTCGGATGTTGTCAATTTGTAAGCATCGACAAAGTGTGCTTTATTCAGAACATGACGAAACTTCTAAAAATACTTGTCTGCAGAAATTGGTATTTACTATGAAAAATGTTAATTGAAAACGATTTTTCCGAATTTATTACTATACATAGGCCTACTTTTTTTGTTGTTGATAAAAACGCACTAAGTGTAGTAATTTTGAGGTAGCCCATCACATACGAAACAAATTGAATGTAGGCCTATGTGCTATGTAGGCCTGTATGTGTAACAATTGGGAACGGTGTGATAGCCTATTGGCATAAGCATGAATTAAAATTATTGTCTGAAATTGTAAAACGCGATTTAATATGAGTG
Source organism: Sweltsa coloradensis (assembly GCA_024449915.1). Lineage (NCBI taxonomy): Eukaryota > Metazoa > Arthropoda > Insecta > Plecoptera > Chloroperlidae > Sweltsa > Sweltsa coloradensis. Next base: position 24,200 of record JAMZAV010008659.1, on the reverse strand, counting down.
TCGGTGACGGGTAAAAAACAATAAGTATAATTGTTAAAAAATGAACATAAATAAATAATAAATCTATCAAACACAACGGGAAAACTCAGTGGGTGACACCACACTGTCATCTGACTATATGTTTTCGGACTTTATCCCTGGACTTAATGTAAGAATAATGTTTTTTATTAAGAGAAGCCCTACCGAAATTTAAATTGAGATCACGATAATTTAAAAGTTGTTATTTAAGTGTAAAGAGTTGTATTTTAAAAGAGAAATGTAGGCCAATGCTTAACCATTCGAGACATAACCCTTGCGTCAGGTGTCCACTTTATGGTGCACTTACAGGCCCCATTCTTTCATTTAAAATTTGTTTTCTTGTGATAACCATAGCACAAATATGTCTTTATTTTATTTCTTACGTTCAACATCCGTAAACAAAACGTATCACGCCGAAAACTAAACTTTTTAGTTACATCTACACGTTCTTCCACGTTATTTGCCGCTGTCTCTACCTGAGTAATCACTACTGCTAGGGTTCTACGTTCCGCCAACAGGGCCGCGCTAGTGTGCTTTTTGGTGCCGAATAAACTAAGAACAAGCTCTTCCCGCTAAAATGCCAGAGTTTATTTGCCTTTCAAACTCGTTGGCTAGTGCTACGACAGTACTTGACTTTACTTAAACTCTAATTTACAAAACATCGCTATGAAGATGAAGCTTGCGAACCGGGAACAGCTTTTCACGCACCCATCGTGTCCTTCCTCAACATGCTTTCTCGTTGTTCTAGATATTAGTCCATATTCGTGGACATTGTTTTTCAATCAGTTACATTTTCATTGTTGAGTGAATCTTTTACCGATATGCCTACATCGAGCTATCGGAAAAAATAAATAAATATTTGTTTAGGATTAATATTCACCAAAAAAATAAAAAATAAAAATTATTTAAACCATTTTGGCGCACACTTTCATTCCCTATCTAATAACACTAACATTGGAGGTCTTCTTTTTTCCCCACTCATTTGCGATGTGTCCGTTAATCCCGTTTTCTCGTGTAATATCATTTGAAAATCAGAAAACAAAACATACTTATTCAGTAGATTGTTTCCTTTTCTCTTTTCTTTTCACTATTTGTGGCATATTAGACATATGCGGATTTTTTGTCTCGATTATATTGACACTACAGAAAATAGTTAATAACATATTAAATATACATGATTGATTCATAAAAAGCAATTTGTTTATGGTCTTCTCCTAGAGAGGAAGTAGTTTAAGGTCTCGGTCAATATCATCATAGCACAATCACATTCACAACGATTGTTTATAACTAGCGTTTTACACTTTTTACGTCGAGTAATCTAGTTACTTCTCAAGAATCCTAGTCATTATCGAAATTTTGAACCTAGCTTATTAGATTGACGAAATACTACATCGCACGTACGACTAATGTTTTTTCTTTGTAGAGTTGGTAAGATTTTCTGTGACTATTAATAGATAGAATACAAACGTAAAAGTACACTCACGGCCAACATAGCTCGAGTTGTAAATCTTTGAAACGAACTGTACGAAGATAAACAAGTTGTAATTTAAAAAATAATACTTTTGAAACTATTTTGATTTTGGCTTAAATGTTGGGTGAATGTTTGAAGAAGTATTGAAGATGAAAACACACAATTAGATTGAAACTGAATTGCGGTTTTTAAATGTCATAAATAAATATGATACACTGATACCCTTATTCTAGATGAACTTGGCTAATTAAAGTACTTGTGAGTTGTGACATGCCCATATTACAAAAAAATAGCTTATTCAATAAGACTCTAAACAATAAACGGTAGTGCTATTAGGTCACAAACGCCGCACGTGGTTGACAATGTTAAAAAAGTATCCTGACCTACTGGCTTTTAGCGACTAATATTTTATGTCATAGGTCCGCGTTATGGACGTAAAACTTTCACTATGCCGAATACATGGTATGATAATAACGTCACGTGTAAAGTCACATAGTGAGAGAAGACAAAGTTCAGTGGATTCATGGTTGGCATGCAAGTCTGTTCTTTACCTGAACTGTGACACTCCAATCAATATCTTGATGCCCCAGCTGATAAATCTTCTCCGCCTAGCGGAGGCTCCTCGAACTCGCTCGTATCCTAGGTGGTCAGACGAACCTCCGCTAGGTGGAGATCAAATAGACTTTGTCTTTGTCCTGTCCGAGACTGGTTTTGAACAGTTCGGAACACAGCGGAAACGAGGCCTAGTACAGGAAGTTCGGGATTTAGGACGGATAAAACATTGTGTGTTCTGACCTTCAGAGATGAACGCAAAATGTACGGTTTGAGATGACATTGTCACCTAATTTAAATTGAAAACTATGTTTAACATAAAAAGCGTATTTAATTATTCCAAAATAACAGTTGAGTGAATCTTCAGTACACATTTCAACCAACAAACTTTACCCATAACCTTATTTTCATCCGTGATTATTCGAATTCCCGCCGTACAATCCACTCTGTTTTATCCGCTCCTCCTTTCCCGTCAGAACCGTTTGAACATGTTCGGTCTGTTCTAGAACAGGTGTCTGGAGAAAGATGCACCACCCAAACATTTTTTTTCAAACAGTTCCGGACGGACAAATAAACAAACCTAGAGTGGCCATACAGCACTGACCGTACACTGATAAACTGCCGCCATTTTTTACTTTCAACTGCCGTAATGTAACAAATTTGGCTTGAAGCAGAGATAGAAAGTTGTAGTCTGTTGTAGGCTACGTTTGTTTTTCAAGTCTGTTTCAAGCCAATTTCGTTTACTTTAAGCACCTGTTATTACTGTTACCATAGTAAGTTAAAAAGTAAAAGAGAAAAAGTGAGAAGAGCAACTTTTCGTTACGGTAAATTGATGCAACTAAAATGGTTTTGGCAAAAACATGGCTGCCAATCTATCACTTTGTGTCCACTCTCTGGTAGTAACTTGAGCTTTAGCTTGAGCTTGAGTGGTTGGTGTTTTGTACAAGTTCTGGACTGTAATCTAGGCCCATCTTTAGGTATTTAACTAGGTACTGTTAGCTAGAACTTTAGTTTTTAACGTTACGTGGCATAGTTAGCCACTGATACCGATAATCGACAGGAAAAAATGACGTTTATATTTTAAAATCTGGTATTATTTATTTGGCCGAGTCTCGAACCACGATCGTGGCTGCTGCTGAAAACCTCAGATGCCACGGTCGTGGGATTAAGGTGTATCCCTAGATCCCACGGTGGTAATTTAACATGGTGTTTTCAACATACGACTGCATGGGTAGTAAATGGGGTTTCTAGTTGAAAATAACCAATATCATTGTATAAATAGTGTTCAGCACATATTTATGTATTGTATTATGTTTTATTCATACGTTTTTTAACAATAAAATACGTTAAAAGAAGGAAAAAACCTAGCACGATATGCATTCGCGCGCGGGATTTAAACGCTTACCACGAAAGTTTTAACAAAAATAAACAACTTTTACAACAATCAAAGAGAATTACGCATGTTATTGGATGAGCGAAGCGAAGACTTCAATTTCACCGACCCCCCAAAAAATTTAGCTCGGGTGTTTTTTTTTTTGTTTTTTTTTTTTTGTTTTTTTTCTGTCTGTTTGTTCGCTCTCTACCGGGCAAACGGCATATGCGATCTTGATGAAAATTTGACAGGACCTTCGAAATCTCTGAACTTAGACTTGCTACGTTTTTGGGTACAATCGAAGAAATATTTCTCATGAATATCGTACTTTACGATTTTTTTCGATTTTTAGTGCGATATTTTCGTGACATTTGGGCCGATTCTGACCAAACGGGTGGGGCTACAACGTTCATATTTCACATGGACATTAAGGTTATGGTGATGTATTGCTTTCTGAAAGAAAAATGTGAAAAAGTTAGCCAGAATCTATAGAAATAAAGCTTTTAATATTAGTTTTTGATTTTTTGTGCGATATTTTCGTGCTATTTGGGCCAATTCTGACCAAACGGGTGGGCCTACAACGTTCATATTATACATGGACATTAAGGTTATGGTGATGTAGTACCTTTTGAAAGAAAAAGTTGAAAAAGTTAGCCAGAATCCATAGAAATAAAGCTTTTAATATAAGTTTTTTACGGTAAATAATACCAATTGACAGGTAACAAAAGAAATTTGACAACAATCACTTACAATGCGTAGGTGGCAAAACAAAGCACTTGCAAAAGTAAATATATCCCACGCAAACTAAAAACTTTAAAAAGCTCATCCATCAACGTGGCGGGACTTTAGCGTTTTCCTAGTTATTAGAACCACGAGGTTTTCTCATTTTCACATTTTAAACCACAATATTCACCACTTTTACAACAATGAAAGAGAATTACGCGTGTTATTATTAGAACCACGAGGTTTTCTCATTCATACATTTTAAACCACATTATTCACCACTTTTAACAACAATAAAAAAGAATTACGCGTTTAATTATTATTAGAACCACGAGTTACCACACTAACTGTATGTTTGATTTGTACGTCGTTCCCTGCCTTTGTCCATCAATACTCTATTTCAACATATTGTCCTCGACCATCGAGGTGTGATCTTACCCAATTTAATGCTATTTCCCTAATGCCATAGCATTCCAACCTTTTCACTAGGATATTGTGGTCAACACAGTCGAATACCTTGGTCAGATCCATAAACACAGACATCGTTACATTGCCCTTATCTATATTGTCAATTATTGATTGACCACTTGATGTAAGTTTCAGTCAAATACAATTTTAAAAATAAACAAATTAATAAATTTTATATCCAAAGAGTACCCTTAAAAAATATTTTGACATGTAAAAGTTCCCCAGAACTATGAACATGGTTTTTCAATTTGTTTGTATTTGCTCATCTACATAACCTTGGCATTTCGTTTGGAACTCATTGCTTTTGGTTGTGTAAGGTTTGGCTGTATTTTTAAAGCTTTTTTTATGGGTGGGATCTCATTACTTTTTCAAGTTCCATTACAAAATGATTTGTTAAAATATAATAGTTTGATCAAAGTCGATTTAAATGCTATGGTGTTACCAATAAACAATAGAATGTAAAATATCTAGTCAAGAAACTGTAGTTACTTGTTGATGATAGGCACCTAGAAACCTTGTTTCCACACGAGATCCTAAATTAAACTTTGATAGATTTCATTTACTCTGTTGTATTATTTCCTTAAAACATTTAAAACAAACAAAAGTGGTGAGTATTGTTGTTTTAAATGTGTAAATGAGAAAAGGTCGTGGTTCTAATAATAACACGCGTAATTCTCTTTGATTGTTGTAAAAGTGGTGAGTATTGTGGTTTTAAATGTGTAAATGAGAAAACCTCGTGGTTCTAATAATAACATGCGTAATTCTCTTTGATTGCTGTAAAAGTTGTTTATTTTTGTTAAAACTTTCGTGGTAAGCGTTTAAATCCCGCGCGCGAATGCATATCGTGCTTGGTTTTTTCCTTCTTTTAACGTATTTTATTGTTAAAAAACGTATGAATAAAACATAATACAATACATAAATATGTGCTGAACACTATTTATACAATGATATTGGTTATTTTCAACTAGAAACCCCATTTACTACCCATGCAGTCGTATGGTGAAAACACCATGTTAAATTACCACCGTGGGATCTAGGGATACGACCGTGGCATCTGAGGTTTTCAGCAGCAGCCACGATCGTGGGACGAGACACTCCGTATTTATTTATACACTTGGCTATGACTCCATGTTTTGTTGCTAACGCTTGTCGAAATCAGCAGACAAAACCGAAATGTTGCATGCATTCACTCAGTATATAGGTATGTCCGTGAAATGTTATTCTCCGTCCGTGACCTTAGTGTTATCCAACAATCACGCCAACAATGGTCACAACACAATGTTATCCCCAAGGCCTACAAACTTCTGCAAATTCTTCTCGTGAGTTTAGGAAAGACTAAAGAGACTATGGTCAGACCGCAAGTTTATTACGCAGTCTCTGTAACCATAAGCCAAAAGACGAACACTAGAAGCGTAAAATATCGGATGTACATGGATATAAAACTAGAGGTGGAGAGCATTATATTTAATTGGATACATGCAATAGGAACTGCCGTTTAAATCTTCATTTTATTTAGAAATACGCAAATATAACATCTTACCAATATAAATTAGATTGAGTAAAGATGTAAAAGATTTTAAGTGCAAGGTTAGGTTGTTCATAAAGAGTAGAAATACACAGAAATAATACTATTATCTCTGTGACCTGACAACAATTTGTTGACAATGACAATGACATGCCATGGGAATAACAATTGATAGGTATTATACCCTAGTTGAAAGGGTAAATTGAAGTGAAAATTATTGAAATGTGTTTAATAACGTGTGGAATAATTATGAAATGAATTTTAGAAAAAATTGGCAGATTTTAATTTTAAAATTTGATATGGAAAAACTTAAAGGGACATGAACATTCCATTTAAAAATATTAACCCTTATGTAGATTTTATGTTAAATGTTAATATTATAAAATAAAGTTATTTTCCATTAAGTGTTTAAAATATCATAGTCATAACTCTTCAAACTTTAAAACTAATATAATAACTATTTATATATTATATATTCACAAAACCAGTAACAGCAGAGTCTACGGTACCTATTACATTACAGTCTTACCAGAGACGCGTTATGGCTATTCGTGCACATAGACATAATACATTCTAGGGTTGTTCAAAATCGTCCTTGTTGTTTCTGGTACTGTCCGCAGGTGGAATCGTGTCCAGCTTGATTGACCGGTGTTCCCTACTTAAAATATGCTGGTCTCTATCTAGTTGATTCGCTCGTCGATGGTGTCGGCGCCTGCTAATGGCTTGGTCGGCTTTGATTTTAATGTCCCCCACTGAAAATCAGTTCTGTGACTGAGTGGGTAGACTCTCCATACGAATTTCTTTCTTTCTTTATGAATAAAATAAAATAATTATACTCCACTTAAATCCTACTCATCATACAAATAGTAAAGTTGCCGGCGAGTGGAGTGGAACGTATACAGACGTACAATTTGTATGAACAGCTTACTGACTATAACAAAGGCCATGTAGCTTTTTACGATTAATTATTTTTTTTTGAGACTTCCAAGTCTGGGTTAAAACCTATAAAACTAGGTTGCGAATAAAATTTTGTGAAGGGATGTCCGAGGGCTATTTAAGAGGACTCAACCCATGCATTTGACGAAAACCTCGAAAAAACCTTCAGTCAGGGGTTGCCGGTCTCGACGGGATTTGAACTGGGACCTCCCGAATCAGAGTCGAGTGCTTTTTCCGCTCGAGACAATACTCACCTCAATACTAGAAGATTATAATTATAATAATGTGTAATACGGTGGCACCCACCATTAGTTTCAAAGCTACAAGAGCGGTGCCCCATAGTCATAAACATAATCTACAGTCTACACCGACAGTGTTGGCTCGAGCGTTAAGGGGCTCGATTTGATTCGGTTCTGATTCGGGAGGTCTCGGGTTCGAATCCCCTCGAGACCCGGGAATCCTGACTGAAGGTTTTTTTCCGAGGTTTTCCTCAGTCCGTTAATGCGAATGCAAGGGAATGAGTCCTCTTATACAGCCCTCGACATCCATTCACAATTGTCCCATCCGCAACATACCTAATTTTAAAAATGAAGAGTGGCATATTGCACCCCCATAACAGGTTTAATTCCGACGATTAAAATTAAAATTTTCTACGTCTACACTATACAGTAAACCGTGGGCGCTTGCCCAAGGTAGATGAGTGGAGTTGAATAGTCACATGAGGACTAGAAAAAGGAAATCGGCGATCCCATCTAAAAACTAAACGACTAAACTAACTACAAGACTAAAAGACTAAGAAGAAAAAGACGATTTTTTCTGTTGCTTAAAAAAAAAATGCTTTGTGTTTGTGAACTACAACCCATCACTGTTAAATCATAGTATTGTATGTTGGTAATAATGTACATTTGCAAAACAGTTGTTTATATAATGACATTGTTAGAGGGAGGTTTATGTTAAAAAACATGGATAAAATCCAAGTTGTTTCATTGGCGACGTTGATTAAGGGACCTAACCGAATAGTGTTATTTGCCGTTTTTTGGGTCTCATTACTTGGTCTTGTTCTATTCTTGGTCTGGGTTCCCGGTCTTGTTACTAGATTGCTTTATGCATTTATCTTTAATTTATTTATGTAATTTATCGGACGTATCGTAAACAGCCGCCATGTTCTAGTACTAAGAACAAGATCAGGTGCCCTTTTTCCGATTCTTGTTCTCTTTCCCCCAGTTTTCGGCGGTTTTCGATCGTGCGCTCGACTATTGGGGATGCTTTTGGGCTACTCTTTGGGATATCATGAGGGCCAAAGGGTGAGGGAAAAAAGAAAAATGGGGACCGGGGAATGAACGGGGTTTTGGCCTATTCGGATAGCCCCTTTAAAATTTATTGTTTCAATACAGTTTTAAAAGTAATGAAATTAAGTAATGTGTTTTTAAAAAATCAGGGGGAAAATTAAAAACTTTGTTTTAAAATTTACGGTGCTACGATACGGGTCTGAACATCAAAAAGACGTTTTTTTGCAGCGTTTAAATAGCTCGTCCATCGGGCCGGGGGGCGAGAGGGATGCAACGATTTGAGATTTAGTTGGCGTTACAAAAGCCGTGGTCAAGAGAGGAAGGTTTTTTGACAGAGGGGGGTTGGAACAATTTTCAAGACTTTTGGGTTTTTAATTTCGTAGCGGGTTTGGGGGCGAGGCTGAGGGTTTTTAGCAGGGAATGATGATGTGTTTTTTTCGGGTGAAAGGGAATTTCCTTGACTAATTTTTTTGGGGGTGAAAATTTAATCGAAACGTTTTTCTCGTTATAATTTGGGGAAAGTTAGCTATGCGGGCAAATTGAAAGGGCCCGCGCATTTTGTTTCACTTTTTGCGGGGCGAAATTTAAATATTTGGGTTGGATAAATATTCCGAGGATAAGGTTTTGTCGACAAGCTTTTTTTATACTTGACGCCTCAGGAGCTTAAAACCCTAAATGTTACAAAGGTGACACTCTGACTTTAGCCCAAGGCCCTCGTTTTGGGCCCTTTAAAATCTTGAGGCCTTTCCCAGTTTCAGGCACCAAGAAGAAGGGGCTTTTGCGGGGCCCTAACTGTATCCCGTGCCCAAAGATTATAAAAATCTAAGTCTACGGGTTAGCATCAACCTACTTTGTTTAGGCCAAATTTTCGGTTACAGGGGGAAATTTTTGGGGCCCCGGGAGGGAATGTGTCCAGAAAAAGGGCCCAAGTCTTGCCCGGGGGTGTGGGAATTGGGACTTTCGCAAGCACTAGCAGGTTTTAAGTCCGGGGCCCAAGGAGGCGGAGACATGGGAGGGGAATCACAGTAGATATAGTCGTTTTGTAAAAATTGACAAGCAAATGTCAGTGGGGACTCGAAAAACAAGATAACATGGGGCCCGCACAAAAAGGGAAAGTATTTTTCTTTCAAGTGGGTCTGATTCGAATGATTTTGATAGTGAACTGAGGGACGAACAAGGCCATTAATTTGCATTGGGGAAACATGATTTTTTAATGCGTTTAGTTTGGGTTTGGGAACTAATTCGACCCAAATTTTTTGGTGGTGTAAACTAGACATAATGATCGACTCGGGGTTTTTTGAAACCATATTAGACGGGCGTTTACCTGCAGGGGAACGCTGTAACTGAATGGTTTAATGTTTGGAGAAGTCGCGCACATCAAGGAGGGGCTTCCCCCCTTTCGGCCCGTGATTTAAACCCCTTGAACTTTTGGGTAAGGTAACCCGCTAATGTGAAAAATTTACAAAAGGGGGGCCCGTTGTCAAGCCCAAATTTTTTTCGTTGCTGCTCCGGCAAAGGGGAAATTCCCCTTTTTTTTTGGGGGTTAAGACTGCCCCTTTAACAACAAAACAATTTAACAATTCAAATTTAATTCGTTTTAAATTCCCAAAAATTTTTGGATGAGGGGGAGCCCAGCGTAGCGGCGAAGCGAGCGAACGAAAACTTCCCAAATTTTACGACCCCCCCCCCAAAAAATTTTTGCTCTGGTGTTTTTTTTTTTTTTTTTTTTTTTGTTTGTTTTTTTGTCCCGTTTTTTCGCCGATTCCCGGGGAAACGGGCATAAGCGACTTGGGTGAAAAATTTTAAGGACCCCTTGAAATCTCTGAAATTAGAGTGCCCCCGTTTTTGGGGACAAACGAATAAATTTTCATTAAAAATCTCACTTTTACGATTTTTTTTTGATTTTTGTCGAATTTTCGTACATTTTGGGCCCATTTGACCAAAATTTGGGGGGGCTACAAAGTTAAAATTTTTCGTGGGGCATTTAAAGGGTTTTGGTGATTAGTACCTTTTTGGAAAAAAAAGTTTTAAAAAAAAGGGAACCAGAACCCCTAAAATAAAAATACTTTTACGATTTTTTTTCGATTTTTTGTGCGATATTTTCGGGAATTTTTGGGGGGGTTTTGACCAAACGGGTTCGGCTACCCAAAGTTCATATTTCACCCTGAAAATTTTAAAGGGTTTTGGTGGTGTAGTACATTTTGAAAGAAAAAGGTTTTAAAAGTTAAACCGGGAAACCGTAGAAAAAAGGGTTTTTTTTTTGAGTTTTTTTTTTTGGTTTATAATAAAAATTAACAAGTAACATTTTTAAACTCGACAAAAATCCCCCTACAAGAATTCCCCAAAGCACTTGCAAAGGAAAAGTGGGCCCCCCGCAAAAATAAAAACTTACAAAAACGCTCATCCTCAACGCGGCGGGACTTTAGCGTTTTCCTAGTTGTAAGACATTAAACATCAAACTTCACCTAACCACTCCGAAATACGGTCAAGCTAACGGGGAGATTGAACGACAGAACCGTTAATTCAATCTTGAAAGATGGTAAGAATTGCCAGAACTGAGGGTAGGAGTTTTAAGGTTGCGCTTCGAGAACATCTTTTATCGTATCGAACTACACCGCATGCTGCTACAAGAGTTTCGCCTGCAAAGCTTATGTTCGGCAGGTAAATTCGCGACAAATTTCTTCAAGTGCCCATGACTAACGTTCATTCTCCACTAGATGAAGAAATATGGGATCGTGACAGCCTGTCGAAGTTCCGAACCAAGGAGTATGCCGACCAATCTAGGAGAGCGAAAGACCGTAACATCTAAGTTGGAGATTCTGTGTTGCTGAGGCAAGACCTTCACGACAAACTAGACCCAAACTGTCAGGATTTGCAGTACCGGGTCACAGCAAGACATGGAAACCAGCTTGCAGTCCAATCTCCTCAGGGTGCTACTTATAAGCGGAACACGATTAACGTTCGGAACTATGTGAACCCGGAGGAAGAGAGCGAGGGCCACACTCCATTCACACCTTCAGCGAGTCTACCAGTGGTACACGAAGCCTCAGCGGAAGAATCGTCCCGGGTGACGCAACCAAGAGAGCCGTGCTGGGAGACTCCACCGAAAGAGTTGTGTCGTTCATCTAGACTGGTTTCAAAGGGACCAATACACTACTTCCAGAAATGATAACAGTTTCCCTTGCGGGGAAAAGATGTAGTGTTTGTGAACTTTAACAACATCACTGTTAAATCATAGTTATTGTATGTTGGTAATACTGTACATTTGTAAAACAGATTGTTTATATAATGACATTGTTAGAGTAGGTTTTTGTTAATAAAACATGGATAAAATCCAAGTTGTTTCACATGCCTCATACGGGATTCGAACCCACGTTCACGTAGATCCATACCATATAGTATAGAAAATATAGATACACTCAATGGCTTTATGTACGCTCAATCGTATGTGCCATCACGGATGGACCATCAAAATAATAAATGAACTACCGGTATGTAGTTTGTTGCAGAGTTGCTTTACCAAAATCCGAGTTAAAAGGCACATTACGCAAATGCCCTCCAAAATGGAATATTCGTTGTCCAAATGTTAGGTAAATTGCATTGTTGTCTTCATCTTGAGGTTTTATAATACCTATGGTTTGACATTTTCTGGGCTTATGTTTATAGTGTCCTTATGTATATATATTTTTTAATGACTGAAATGTATTTTTTAAAATTTTAATCATATTATGTGATTGGCTGCAATGGTTTCATAGCCTATTATTTTCTTATTATTTAGGATTATTTTGTTCAAACTACAGTTTGAGAAGTACGCTTGAGAAGTTTAAAAATAGTATACATTAAACTTGCAAACTGGCATTGGATTTTAATATCGAAGAGCATGCAAGTCCGAATATTGTCTTGATTCTAACGAAATACCTGTCCCACTAGATGTTTTGTTATAATAATATCCTTGATGAAAATCAATCCATAATTGGATGAGCCAAGCTAAGACTTCAATTTCACTGACCCCTCAAAACATTTTGCTCCAATGTTTTTTTTGTTTTTTTCTGTTTGTTCGCACGCTACCGGGCAAACGGCATATGCAATCGTGATGAAAATTGGAGGGGACCTTCGAAACACGTTTTTGGTTACAATCGAATAAATATTTCTCATGAATATCGTACTTTTACGATTTTTTCCCGATTTTTAGTGGGATATTTTCGTGACATTTGGTCCGATTCGGACTGACTTCTGAAACAGGTGGGGCTAGAACGTTCATATTTCACATGGACATTAAGGTAATGGTAATGTATTGCTTTTTAAAAGAAAAAAAGAAAAAAATTAGCCAGAATCAATATAAATAAATGTTTTAATGTATTATGTTTTTTGAGGTTTATAATAACAAGTAACAATAGAAACTCGACAACAATCACCTACAATGCGTTCAAAAAGCACTAAGTAAAGAGATCCCATGCAAACTAAAAAAGCGTTTGCGAAGCTTCCCAGTTATACATAAACTAAATATTCGAATTCCCCCTCCACCCCACCCTCTCCATGATTTGTTATTATCATATCATTTATGTCGTCTGCATTATTTTTTAATACTAGGAAGATTCGCAAACGCTTTTTTAGTCGCGTTAATGGATGAGCTTTTTTAAGTTTTTAGTTTGCGTGGGATATCTTTACTTTTGCCAGTGCTTTGTTTTGCTGCCTACGCATAGTAGGTGATTGTTGTCAAGTTTCTATTGAAACTTGTCAATTGTTATTTATTTACCGTAAAAAACTTATATTAAAAGCTTTATTTCTATGGATTCTGGCCAACTTTTTCAACTTTTTCTTTCAAAATGTACTACTCCCATAACCTTAATTTCCATGTAAAATATAACGTTGTAGCCCCCCCCCGTTTGGCCCAGAATTGGCCCAAAGGCACGAAAATACCCTTAAAAAAATCAAAAAACTTAAAAAACGCTTTATTTAAAGCCCCCCCTTTAAAATCAGTTTATATAACTAGGGGGTTTTAACTCTAAAAAAAATGTTTTTATTTTATTTATTTATTCATTTTAAAAGGATTTTTATTTTTGCCAGTGCTTTGTTTTGCTGCCTACGCTAGTGGGTGATTGTTGTCAAGTTTCTTTGAAACTTTTAATTGTTATTTATTTACCGTAAAAACTTTATTAAAAGCTTTATTTCTATGGTTTTTCGGGCCCAAACTTTTTTCAACTTTTTTTTCAAAAAATGTACTACCACCAAAAATTTTAATGTCCTGTATAAATGACTGTTGGCCCCACCCGTTTGGTCAGAAATTGGCCCCAAAATGGCACGAAAATACCTAAAAAAATAAAAAAACTTAAAAAAACGCTTTGATTTAAAGCCCCCAAAATAAAAAATCTTATATAACTTTTGGGGGAGATCTAAATAAAAATTTATTTATTTATTTATTTATTCATATTAAGAGTTTTATTTCTATGGATTCTCGCTAACTTTTTCCATTTTTTTTCTTTAAAAAGGTACTACATACCAAAACCCTTTAAATGTCCTGATAAATTAACGTATAACCCCACCCGTTTGGTAAATTTGGGCCCAAATGGCACAAAAGGGGGGGGGCACAATAAATCGAAAAAAATCGAAAAAGTACGAATTAATGAAAATATTTTCTTCGATTGTCCCAAAAAACGTAGAAGTCTAATTTTAGAGATTTCAAAAGGCCCCCCCCAATTTTCATCAGATCGATATGCGTTTGCCCGGTAAAGGGGCAAACAAAAAAACGAAAAAAAAACAAAAAAAAACACCCGAGCTAATTTTTTGGGTGGTCGGAAATTTGAAGTCTTCGCTTCGCTCCCCAATTAAATGAATTTGTCGAGGAAGGGCGGTGTCGATGAAACAAATTTCGATAAACAAGGCGACCCGGTTTGGGCAGTAAGGTACTGAGTATTTTTTACTCCAGAAAAAAATTGACCTGTTTTTTTTTCCCTTTTGAGCCAAATTAATTTGCAGTCTGTTGTTCACATTGAGGAAAGGATAAAAGTGTGCTTTGCTGGTAAATACAACGGTATTGAAAGATAAGTTTTTAGGTTTTCTACCCAATATTTTTAAATTGTTGATCGTATAGAAATTCTACTTTGCTCATTATTGTTTTGATTTAAATATACTAGGAAAACGCTTAAGCCCCGCCGCGTTTTTTGGGGAGAGCGAATTGGTCATTGACTGCCTACTGTTTGCGGATTTTCTGTTGTTCTGTGAAAAAATCGTTACAATTAAAGTTTTTTTTTTAATTAATTAAAATTAATAAAAATAAACAATTTTAATTTTTTTTTAATTCCCAAATCGAATTTAAAAAAAAAAAAAATCGAAAATTGGGCGTTTTCATAAAAAATATTTTTGTTGCCTCAAATTTCAAACGATATTAATTCATAAAAAAGGGTTTGTGAAAAAATTTTTTTAAACCCTTTTAAGCATGTGGGTGTTAAAAAGCAAAAATTGGTTAAAAAAAAAAAAAAACCCGAAAATTTCGATTTTCGAGAAAAAACGAGGGGCAATTTCCACAAAATCTAATTAAAAATTAGGGGGCTGTAAAAAATTTTTTAAATTGAAAAGCGAGTGGAAAGCGAAAAAATTTTTTTAAAAACAAAAAAAATCGAAAATTTGCGACACGAAAAATTTTTTGGGGGACGATTTTCCCCCCGTCTTTTCTTCGCAGAATTTTCACAGACCCCAAAAATTTTAAAGAAAAGGGAGTTTTTGGTTTAGCCGGAATCGGTTCACAGACACACAAAAAAAAAAAAAAAAAAAAAAAAAAAAAAAAAAAACCCGGGTTTTTTTCTCCAGTGAGTAAAATTTGGAATTTTGCTTCGCTCGCTACCCCCGGGCTACGCTCCCCAAATAATAAATGTTTTTCATTTTATTTTTTTTCTGCCGATTTGTCTGGTTCCCCGCCTACGATGAGCTTGCAACTTTATTTTGGTGTCCGTATCTTGGGCTGTATCATTTTAACATAAAACAATTTTAATAATTATTATCTGATTAATTATATTTTAAAGGTCAAGATTTTTTGGACAAAACTGTTAAAAGATTTGAACACAAAAAATGAAGATTAACAAAAGAATAAAATTTCGCGTTCGTGGTTTCTTCCGCGAAAGTTTTTTATTATACCCCCTATTTGCTGTTCCTGATTTTGGCAAACCCATTTCTTTTTTGATGGGATCGTCAAATAAATCGGTTTTTTTTTTTTCGTTTTTTTTTTTTAAAATGTTTTTTTTTCTTTCTATTTTTCTTTTTTTTCCTTTTTTCATTTCCTTTTCTTTTTTTTTTCCTTTTCTTTTTTTTTCTTCCCCACCCTTTTCTATATTTATTCATTCATTAAATGCATTATCAACATTTCAAAGATATCTCCTCAATACCAACTTTGTTTTTTTTTCTAAAATTCTTTTCCATGTTTTTTTTTTATTACCGTTTTATCTTCTATTTTTTAAATTAAACTCACATTACACCAGGGTTACTTTTAAAAATTGGGGCAAATTTTTCCTAGATATCCTTCAACCTCCTAAAGGGAACAGTGAAAAAAGTGTAAAAGTTTAATTACCCCCCTGGACAAAAGAACACGTCTTTGGAAGAATATTGAAAATTACCCTGACAAAAAAACGTTTATTTCTTAAAAAGTGCAAAAGGTTAAAATTGAGGGACAAAAAAACAGACCCTTGTCGTCTGAAAAAGTAATAATCTTCCACTTGAAAATAGGTTACAAAGTATTTATAAGATTTTAAAAAAGACAAGAAAAAAGTTGTACAAAATTTTAATCGATTGGGATGGCTAAAAAAAAAATTATGTTTTTTTTGGGTTTTTGTTTTTGTAATGAATTTTAAATTAGGCCCAGCACTGCCGCCGGGAATCTGGACCCGCTTTTGCTTTTGTTGGCGGTGGGGGTTGTACCCATTGCTTAAAACTCTGGAAACTTTTCGAAATTTTGTTTGTTTTTTAAAAAGGTAAGCTATAAAAAATTTGGTGTGTATTGCGAAAACACCTTATTGGTTTGGGTTAATATCTTTTTAACCCTACTACTTACTTTTAAACGTACCCTAGGCCTGGGCTAGGTCGTAGGGCTAGAATTCATGAGGGAAATTTTTGGGTTTAAAGGCCGATGCACAATTGCCCAGACAAGAAAACGAGGGGAACAAATCAAATAAAAAGAACGTTTCGAATTCGTTCTTGGTCTCTTATTTGGGCTTATTACTTTTCTTGGTCTCTTCTTGGATCTTGGTCTCTTTGAAAATACCACCTAGTGTCATTCTAAACTGGGGGCCTGGGGGTTTTTATCAAAACCCTTTCCCCAAATCACGTTGAGTAGGCCTACCCAGAAAGTTTTTAAAATTTGGTAAAAATATTAAAAAAATAGTACAAAATAAAATTTTTTAAATGGAAATGGTATGGTATTAATACACGTTTAACGTCCCGCCATGACCCAGACCTATCTGTGTGCACTTTCGTTCTTATTCTTATTACTTGTTTTCAACAGTCTCGTTTGGGGGGCGTACTATTGGGATACTTGTGCGTCACGGATGAAACTGGGTGTTTGATGACGACCGGAAATTCGGACGTAAATCGAGCCCAAGACCAAAGGGTTTTCCCTATTCAAAAGGTCCTAGGCCCATGTGTGTTAATTTAAAATTTTTTTTTTTCTGCATATTTGTTTTAATTTATTTAGCATATTACTCGCTAAAAAGCATCAATCGTGATAAATATTTTAGGACGTGCACATTTTTGATTCCGATTGGTTCCAGTAACAAGGGAAAGTTAAAACTTGGTGATGTTCCCGTTGTCTTGGGGGAAGCTTTTTTTGTGCATCGTGTCTAATTTAAACTTATTAAACTTTCTTCCCCGTTATCGTTACGGGCAATTGTGCATGGGCCTATGTTGGCCTATATTCTTTAGGTTTTTTCCCCCCATACCCCCTAGGCAGAGGGGCGCTTATGACTTAACGGTTGACGCGCCCTGAAACTTAAATAATTTTGGTGCAAGCTGGCTATGCCCGCACCCAAACAGCCTGCCTAGAACACTCGGGGCCATTTTTATACCTACTGAAAGCAAGTTGGGCAACAGGGGATTGGTTATGAATTTAAAAAATGTCTTAATCGGGGGGTCTTTTTCGGTTGGTCGTCCAACTTTTTAAAAACCCTTTTTTCCCCCATTAAAAAAAATCAGAAACCACTTAAATATTAGAAATAAAATAAAAAACGACTCATTTTACCAATTTTTTTACCCTAAAATGTTTTCTTTGAAATACACAAAATCACTTGAAATATTTAATCAGATTGTTACTCGACCTTGCCCAAATTCACCGTTTTTTATGATCCACCATGTTAGAATTGATTTACGCTTAGGCCACGCCCCTTCAATTTTTGGGATGAGCGTAGAA
The DNA here is from genome assembly GCA_024449915.1 of Sweltsa coloradensis. Lineage (NCBI taxonomy): Eukaryota > Metazoa > Arthropoda > Insecta > Plecoptera > Chloroperlidae > Sweltsa > Sweltsa coloradensis. The sequence continues at coordinate 6,455 of JAMZAV010008659.1, read as the reverse complement.
GCGTACGAGCGAACAAAGATTCTATTTCATAGGGGGTACTTTGGGGTAAAAAATCCTAGGGCCAGCCCAAATGTTTTTTTTTTTTTTTAGACCTATTTTTGTCTGTCTGTTAAAACGATTCTGCAAAAACCGATCCCAATTGTGTAAAATTTTTCTAAAGACCTTTGAAATCTCTGAACAAAGATCCACTTTTTTTAGCGAAATTGAAAAATTATTTCTCAAAAAAATCGCAATTTTTACGTTTTTTTTTTAATTTTTAAAAACCTTTCCTCCGACTTTTAACACCTAGGCCTAATCCTTTTTCGACTGTGTGAATTTTTCACAGAACCTAATTTTATGGTTTAAATATATTCGTGTGAAATTTGAGCGCAATCAAAAGTTTTTCTTTAAAACAAAATTTTACGATTTTTTATTTAAAAAAAATTACCTCATCCAACAACGCGCCTAAAAAAGCATTAGCTTCCTAAAGCTACTTATAGGTCCCAAAACCTTTTTATTTAAAATCTCCCCCTAAAACCCCTTTTAAACGTCGCTATTGCATTTTAATATAAAGGATTTTTAATAAAAATATACTTTCAAAAATAGAAAAAAAAGGGTTTTTTGAAGTTTTTTGTTGTTACTATACGAAAAAACTGATATTCAATTTTTTGGATTTTTGATTATGTTCTTGTTTAAGTTTCTTGCAGTGATGGGCCTACAACATATGAGCACGGTAGGTCTAGGCCGTGTTGTTTTTTACCTCACTACTTTCCCACATTTAACTATAAAACAAAATAAATGAAACATGTTTGTTTTTTAAAAATATATCATTTGAAATTTTTTGTTTTGTTTTTATTGGAGAAAACAGTATTTAAAAAAGTTGACCGCCAACCGAAAAAATACCGGTTTGGGTAGGGGCCTGACACACTTAAATTTGGTTGGGTGAGAGCTGAGACCCCTCCTTTCTGGGGAAACTTTGGTTTAAAAAATGCTTAAAATCACTTTCAGGAGTTAGTTAGCCCTAAGGGTCAGTTATGCTTCTCACCCCTTTTGTCCTTAGCCAATATTGTTTTCTATGTTTTACTGATTTCAGCATTGTATCCCGACTAGGCCTGTTTGGGGAAAGGGATCAAAAAGGTCCGGGAATTGAAATGTTCGGTAGTGTGCCAAAAAGTATCTTCATTTATACTTCTGGTTTAATCCCCTAACAATCGAGGCTGTATTGAAACAATTCTCGCCTAGGGCCCAGGCTTTTATTTCGTAAACCCATTCTCGACCGCCCACGTCCATTTTCGACCCGGGAAAACCCATGTTTAAAATTCGCCGAATATTATCAAAATCAGAAAATCGACCCAAGGGGTTTTTAGGCCCCATATTTTGGTGCAAACAATCAAAAAATGAGAAATTTGACCCTTTCCGACCCGTACACCACGGCCCTAACCTGGGCGAGAACCAAATTTTATTGCGGGCGAGATCTGATTACTTCCGTCATGACAGTTTCCCGTGACTGCCGTGCTGAAACATATTTTTAGGGGTAAATTTTAAATTAAATAGGCCCACTAAAAGTAAAAGCAAATTTAAAGTTAATACAATGTTAAATATACATAACTACTTTAATGGGGAGCGTGCGGCAAGGGTCGAACCTCGTACGAAAAGGTGGTCAAAACCGCTGTTTACAAGTTCACAAGTAGGGGGGGCCCAATAATATAAAAAAAAATACTGGCTTTTTGGTAAATTGATACCTGTCAAAAATATGGGGGATGGCACAAATAGGAGCTGCGAAGGGTAAAACCTTTTTTCAATGCGCCAAAATTATTGTGTTATTTTTTATTATTTTAATGCTTGATTATATGTTGAAAGGGCTTAATTTTGTTTGATTCATGATGAAGGGGTATATCATGTTTTTTTACAGGTAGGCTAAACACTACATTGAAATCCATCGCTTGGGGTTTGTCACGGGGCGAAATGATATAACTTTGTAGGCACAAAGCTGGGTGAAACTCGCTTGCTCTTCAAATAGGGGTATCACAAAAATACTTGTTCATTAAAAGGGATCCCTCCCAAAAAATTAACATTCGTGTTTATTAGACAAACCAACTTCTACCACATCATTCCATCTATTTTTGGGAGGCCAGGAAAAAACAATTATTTTAACAAACCTCGAAAAAATCCTTATCCGGGTCATACTTCGCCAACGAAAAACCCCCTAAAACGAACCTTTAACGTCGCTATTTTAAATATAAAGGACTTTCACGGAAAAATACTTTTTTTTGAAATAAACGACGTTAAGTTTTGAAGGTTTATTTTGGGGGCTGTGAACGCAATTCAGCTGCCGGCGACGACTGCCCTCATGTAGACCCAGTATGCTTCCAATGGCGTACCACCTGATCACGTTGAACAAGTGATCTATTCACTGTCTCTGATCAATTTAAATCCTCGCAAGTTTTTAAAATTTTCATTGTTAAAAGAAAAAACTAAAAAAACAACAATTTTTAAAAAAAAAAGAGGGGGGTCCAGTTAATGAAAAAAGACCCACAAAACTTTTAGGTGTGTAAGGCTTGGGGTTGTTTTTTATTTCCCAAACATTTTGGTTGAAAATCTTGGGGCTTTTTTCAATTTTTTTTTGGGGTTTCCTAGGCCTATAATAAAACATCAAAAATAGAGTAACTTGAGAAACATAAAGGGGAGGGGTAAGGTTGAAAAACCCACTGGAAAAAATAGGTTTTTTTTGGCACTGGGGTTTAAATATACCCCACGCGAGTAATGCAGGGTTAAAATTCCTTAAAAAAATGATCTTGCCATTTTTTATTGTGTTTGACAAAATTTTATTGTGTTAAATTTACAAAATTTTGAAATCGTAGGCAATGCTAAAACTAAAAAAAAAGGGGCCCTAACAAATTTTTCTTTTTTGGGGAAGGGTATTGAGCTATATTCCGGGCCGCGGCGGCTGAGACCTGCTCTAAAAAGGGTTCACTTATTCTTGTTACCAGTAGGGGGAAAACTCCCCTGAAACTAGGGCGACTCTGGCATTCCACAGGCCAACCCTGATGCAACTCAACCAGGACAAAGACCAACAAAATGAAAAACCTCCGTTCTACTGTCTCCCCGCCTACCTGCCCTCCTCACTTCCCTAGGCTGAGCGTGCTTTTTTGTATAAATGGCATTATACCTTTTACTGTTAAATGAAAAAATTCCTATAAACTACGTGGCCTTGTATTAAAAATCCACATTTCCTTTCCCTAGTCCCGCCAAAGGGTTTTGTAGGGTAGGTAGCCTATTGTTACAACCTAGCCCTACCATCTTTTTTAGTTATGAACCCCCCTAATCCTCTAGATCTGGCCATTGGGGGTTTAACTTCTTTTTTTTATTTACGTCGGTCCAAAGCATTTTCTGGAAAAGGAACGTCCCCCCTGGTTCCGCACTCCCATCCGATGTTGTCGAGGCTGAAGTCGGGTTTTCTAGGAGGGATTATGGGGTAAAAAAAAACCACGGGGGCTAGGGAAAGTTGCCCCTCATCTAGACATAGGCCTATGTAGATTGTAGAACCATTTGTTCCTCTTCCTTGGGTTGCAACCAATCTTTGGGCCCTTGTTTGCGGTGACACTACAAGTTTTTTTAAAATTTAAATTTAAATCAATGTTATTTAATACTAAACCGTAAAATTTTTCCGTCGCTTGATGGGTGACTTTTTTTGGTTTTATGTCCAATGATTATGTTTTTTTGTGGAATCTCTTTTTTTTTACTATTTATTTATATTACTTGTTAATTTACACCCGTAAAAAGGTTTATTAAAACCTTTATTTCTTTAATTTTGACCAATTTTTCAAATTTTTCTTTTCAAAAACATACATCACCCAAACTTTAGCCAATGTAAAAAAAATTTTAACTTATAGCCCCACCCTTTGGTCAGAATCGCCCAAATATCACAAAATTATCTATTAAAAACCCGGGGAAAATCATAAAAGTAAATTTCTATAAGAAATTTTTTTCCCAAAGTCTCTTAAAACATAAGATTATATAAATTTTCTGATTTTAACGTTTTCCCTCCCTAAAGTTTCGGAAACGGAGTCCGTTTCCCCCAAATCACGAAAATTCACATTAAAAATTAAAAAAATTGTAAAAGTACATAGGGGCCCATCATTTGAATATTTGTCGATTATTCCCAGAAACGTTTCAGAGATTTCAAAGTCCCCTCCTTTGCATCAAGATCGCATATGCCTTTGCCCGGTATTTAGCGAAAAAACAGACAAAAAAAACTAACAAAAACAAAACACCCGAGCTATTTTTCTTGGGGTTTAAAGTAAATGAAGAAAAAAAGGGAGTAAGTGAAAATTAAGTCCTTCGCTTTGCTCTCCAAAAAATCGTTGATTTAAATCAAATTCACTTTTTCCTCTGTTTTGAGCAAAAACACAAAAATTTCTAACTGATATTCAAAGTTTTCCTTAAAAAAAAATTGAAAATTTTTTTCTGAAACGCAAAAATATTTTTATCCGCTCACCAACTTGACAAGTTTTTGCACGGGTAGTATTTTCTAATTTAAATCGAAAAAATCTGATTTGAATAAAAAGGTTGATTTATTCAAATAGGGATTTGGCCTAAATCATTTTTTTTTAAAAAAAAAATAAAATCAAATGGGTACTATGGCCTAGTCCCTTCCGAAAGAATGCAGCTTCAAATTTTTTTCCTACTAACTCCTGTCTCAGCTCAGGTGACCCCCATCCATACCCCTCCACCATCACCACTCAAGACGGAGGGATCTGCATTTCTTTGGTTTGGGGGCTAGTAATTTTTGTTATTTTATCTAATTAGGGTGTTGTTGCCTAAGTTTTTGGTTATTTTTTATCTTTGACGAGTTTTGTGGTCTATCTCTGTTGACGTATTTTATGGTTGCCCTTTTTTGATTAAGGAAAAACTTTGTTTTTTAAATTTTGAATTGTAGTAGGACTAAAAATAAAAATAACATTTTACAGCTGTCTACAGAGTTTGCAAATGACGAGAATAGAGCCCTTTTTCTCCCCTTTTAAAAAGTATTTTCAGGACACATAATGGCCACAACCCGCCCCATGCTCACTACTAGTGATGTTTAGGTGTAATTAAACAATTGGGCTGCATTTAATAAAAAAATCAAAGATTTAAAGAACCCTGGCATGCTTTACCCGGTAGGCCTTACAAAAAAGCTGAGTTTTATCTTAGCATGGCCTAGGCCATCTTTTCTTTGCTTTAGTTCTCTAATAGTTGCAAAGTCGCAAAGGGAAAAAACGAAATACTGGCTGGATATTACCCCCTCCCTCATCTTCATCCCCCAACTTTTAAACACCCCCACAAAATACCATTTGGGTCGAGCTTTTTCTACCCGGGTTAGGGGCGATCTACGGTCATCCACATTTAAATGGTGCCCGGCACTTTTGCCGTGCTTTCTGTTTTTATTGGGTGAAATAAAAGCTACTCAAACGTTTGTAACGGGTGTATGTCAAAGTGTCCGGTGAACCTTCTTTATCACCTTTTTTTCGTGCACGCTCTCACATTTGGAAAAGTGAGAAAAAATAAACCTGAAGCGTGCTCGCGTGGGGCGTGATCAACTACTGGGAATTGTTGCCGTTTTCCCCGCCACTAGATTGTAAGGTACAAAGCCATTCTAGTATAGTACCTACTTATTTGTCCCTATCCCCCCATTTCTTAAAAATTTATTTTGGCCCCCAGTACATATGTCGACTTAATTTAAAATACGATGCTGTATAGTGTAGGCTTGTTTGTGGCGCTTCGTTGACAGTATGATGAACATAGTCTGACACGTCTTTATATGTTTATGTTTTTTCTACGGGATCTCTTTGGGGAGTGGGAAAAGGGGACAACGCACACCAAAGAAACGAGGCGATCAGTCAAAAACGCCAGCTGGGCCCCGAGATGAACGGTAAGGGGTGCTGTGCACTACCCTTATCAAACAACGTTTACTTAATCTCAGGTAGGCCCAATAAACAGACTAATTTAAAAGGCAGGCTACTTATAGGGTCATATCCCTTCCCCACATAAAAAAACTTGTAGAAAAACGCCAAAAACCCTTTCACACTCAAAAAAAAGAGATCTAAAAAAAAGCCCAAACTCATCTAACCCCTTTCCCCATTTGCCTTCTTAAATTCATAAAACTACATGTCCCATAAAAAAAGGATCCTCGAAAGCTTGGGGAAAATAGAATTTGCGATTATTAATTTAAACGTATGTTTATCCAAATTCTTTTTTTCTAATTAATTTAAAAAGTAAAAATGCCCAAATTTTATTTTTCCAAGCTTTTCGAGGATCTGTTTTTTGGGGCACTGTTACTTTTGAAATTAGAATGCGCAAATTGGAAGGGTAATTTGCTTGGCCCTTTTTTTTTTTGATCTCATTCTTTTTTTGGTTTGGCTGTATTTTTAAATTTTTGTTATGTGTTGATCTCATTACTTTTTTTAAGTTCCATTTTCAAAATTATTTGTTAAAAT
>JAMZAV010008658.1:0-29391 GCA_024449915.1 Sweltsa coloradensis | reverse complement strand
ATTAAGTTATGGTTTCTTTGAAAGAAAAGTTGAAAAGTTATCAGAATCTACAGAAATAAAGGTTTTAATATGATTTTTTAAAGTTTTAATACCAATTGACAATAACAATAGAAACTTGACAACAATCACCTCCACAATGCATTCAAAAAGCACTTGCAAAGAAAAGTGCAAACAACCGCACAAAACGCAAAAAAAACTTACAAAACAAACGCTCATCCATCAACGCGGCGGGACTTTAGCGTTTTCCTAGTTTATATCAATTTGTATTTTAAACCAGTATTTTATAGCATCCATTTTTTTAAACCTATACTTCAAAACTTTGTGGACGGCGTTGCGCCTTGCCTTGCGTTTTTGATTGTATTTTTTGTTTTTCGTAAAAGTCAAATTAAATTATACCAAACTTATTACGTGCTTCAATAAGAATACTATTAGGCCTATGTAAATATTTAATTAATAAAAAATTAGCATGCGAGAAACCCATTCAATTATGACATATAACAATTTGTAGCGTTTCAAAATTAAATTCGTCTGAAAAAACATAAATACTAACACTGAATGTTCTTTTGAATTTTCCCGTATTTCTAAACATTGGTTAAAACTTAAAATGTCCAATCTTTTCGAAACAAAAACGTTTACTTCGAGAACATTTAAAAATGAGTTTCTCATTGTTCGTAGACGACTGCTGATATTCCTCGTCGTAACGAGAAGAAGACTTGATAGAACAGAAAGTAAAACAACTTCTCCTCTGGATTGAACAAAGTTGTGTTGACTTGGCGAAGTTTGAGCTCTGTTGAGTCTTTGTAGCTAAACGTTCGATTACAAAGTCCGAAATTAATTAATTTGCACGAGTGAAACTTTTAGTAACTGCGACGGGCTCAATAGTAATTCATTTCTCGATCTCTACTGCTCCCCTCTCTACCTCCTTCAGCGCCGTTCAGCGCCTAAAAACCACCTTCGAACCTACCCTCACAAGTCACAATACCTGTTCAGTTTCGCCATCTCTAGACAGAAAGTCATTCTTTTATGTATATTCAATTATTGAGTGCTTGACATGATCCTGTCAATTGTAACTTCCAACTTGTTGACTGAGCTTGGAATTTACACAGTCAATATTTATAAAAGTTTAGTTGATGCCACTTCCGGGTTAAAACTTTCTTTCATTATATTGCAGTGTTTATTTTTTAATGTAAATAACCTAACATAAACAAACATAAATAACAATCCACGAAACATTAAATTTGACATAATACGAGTCTTCGAATATGCACGAATAGTTTATGTACCTATTGATATTATTTGGCATAAACCAAAATTTTTTTTTCACACATTTTTTTATTATTACTTTCTCAACCAAACGACACAACAACATTGCACAGTGCACTAGCAAGTAATTACGAACTATAATTACATCCTAGATAGATTGTATGTACTCGTAATGATGTAGTGGTCATGGAAAAGACATCACGAGAAATACAAGAACACGTGCAGAAGACAGTTCGTGAATCCCAGCTTCATATTCTCGTTAGGCGGCTCTACATGGCTCTACCTAATATAATAGAGCACTGAGGGCGGAAGAAGAGAAGACTCAAGAGTAGGTTAGATAAAAGAACCTCCACACGTGTACACTGTATACCGGCGCTCATTAGGCAACACCTAATTGTCTAGTGTCGAGGCAGCCGCGTAACGAACTATATAGTTACGGTTTCATCAGAGTATATGGGGGGGTCCTGTGCACTGTGCACACACCATATAGATAATCTCTATTATTTGCACGCCGGTTATTTGATTGCGCGGGTATATTTTCCGCTGCAACGTGGTAATTGTTAGGTTGGCCACATTGCGCTTGATTGCCCAGTGCGGAAATCACAGGCAGGAAGTATTTCGTTTCTTTGCTATTATATTTGACAAGGTTTATTACAAAGCGGCGTATCATCTTCGACACGGCGAGAGCACACGATAAGTAAACACCTACCTACCTGCTCGCGATGTGCCGACAAGCAGATGCCGTTCACCCTAAACCAATATGTAAACAAGTAATCTAATAAGACTATTTATTACATGGTTCACGTTATCGGGCAGCAAATAAGTGTAAATTTGATAACAACGAACACGGGTGTGGGGATTCGCGTTCGGTGTTTTCTTTCGCGAACATTTGATTATTCCCTGATTTGCTGTTTCTCATTTTTGGCAAACCTCATATTTGTTTCAGTGTGATGTCTAAAAAATCTAATTTTTCCTTTTTCCCGTTTGAAATTTTTTGTATTTTTTCATTTTCATTGCCATATTTTTCAACAAACATTTGAATACGTCTCAACTCTCCATGGTGATTGCTGGTGAAGCTGCTGAGGATTTAGATATACAAACCGACCCTCTGACAACCACGGTCACCAAAAACAGTATTGGATCATGCTTGGTAAAGGGTAACGCTAACGAATAACAAAAAGGCTGCAGTCGGAAATCCTGTTCATTTTTTAATCGAAAGACGTGACAATTGCACTGACGGACGGAAGCCGGACTGACGGACGGTGAGACAGGTGATGCTCATTGCTCTCCAATACGAGCTGAGCAGAGCTGCATGTATATAGGCCTATGATACATTACAATTGCATTCAGAAGAAATCATAAAGTTAGCTCAATCTATCACCATGCAGAAAAAGGTAATGTATTGATTACATATCTTTTAGAAGTAGAATTGCGTCTCTGTAGCTTAGGGGTAAAGCACTCGACCGGCAATCGGGAGACCGGTGTTCGATATCCCGCTGAGATGGATGTTTCTGGATTGATTTACATAAAATCAATCAAAATTATTTTCACATTCGGTTATTAGGATAGGCCTAATCTAATAGTACAGATGACTGATGTATATTGTATATGTACTTCATTTGTCGGTATACTCGAGTGTATATTTAGCGCCCACCACGACTTGCAAGACTTTTACCGTCTCGACATCAGGCGCTGCAGATGGCAAGACATCTCATCTCACACTCTGTGGTGTACATTTTAATTTACTTTCTGCTGCTTGTTGTAGTTACACCGCGCAAGTCGTTAAAACATTAAGTGTTGCAAAGTACAACATTACGCGTCAAATACAAACTTAACATTGTGTAAATGTTAATGACAACTTGTACAACTAAATCGACTGTATCAGTATGGTGTCTGTCGAGTGTCGACTGGGTACACTCACTGCCAATAATAATAAAATATAAATCGCCTCATCACTGAATCGAACCAACGAGACGACTTGTAGAAAATCATTGAAAGGTGAGCGTACGATGACAAAACTTGAAGACAGATAACTCACAATTTTAATTTAAAAATATGAACATTTTTAAACAGAGGTACATAATTTATGTTCTGGGTGTCCGGTTGATAAGCTCGTACTATACAGAGTCAAGACAAGGCAAGACAAGTATCTACTTAAACTTTCACCCCGGGGAGTGATATACATAGCAGTAAAGTTGTGGAGCTTCAGGTACAAGATGGAGACGTTATGATAACAACTCATCATAACACTAGATTGGCAATCTCCTCGTAACTAGCAGCTGGGCATGAACGGGCAAGATGCTGCGGGTGACTGTGCGGAGATCGTCTCCCCCCTAGATGTAACGAGATGAGAGCGGGTTCGACTCCGGTGCCCGCATTCCTGTAGGATGTTACCACATGGGAAGAACTAGGCAGAGTAGAGGCAGTTACCACAACGACATCTTCTGCTGGTTCTATCGGTTACCACGATGAACACTATTAAAGTTTGCTGATTTGTGATTGACTGGGGTTAAAATGGTGTTGAACTGAAACTTCCCAGGGGGTAGAAATCAGTCCCAGGGAGTCAGCATAACTATTCTTGACGTCTAAAAACTAGTGAAATGTCTATGACGACTAGGAAGCAGGAACAATAATAGAAATTAACAATAATGGAATGTCATGTGGGCTTATCATTACTTGTTACTTTCCTTTTTTTAATTTTGTGATTGTTGGTATTAATATTATAATGAGAATAACAATTATATTAAATTTAAATTGAATTGACTGAATCATGCTTACGGCTTGTCAGTCTCAAAAGCGCATTTTCCGTAATAATATTAATAATATACAGACAGATGGCAGATGTAAACAATTCTTTAGTCGTTATAGGATAAAACACTCGTATGGAATAGATGTGTTTAGGTCCGCTTCACAAATTAAAAGCACACCTGCACCTGGATTGAACCCGGGGCCTTCTGCGTTGAAAGCAGAAACACAGCCAACTATAACCAGCCATCCCATAATCGTATAATGTCGTTCGTTGATATACAACTTCAAAAAGTGTTGGATTCGAACAAGTTGAGAGGGGGGGGGGGGTATATAGAGATTGATATAGGCCTAACAAAGCTGCACCCTTACATTGCACCATCTGCTGTTTAACATTAGTTTAATCACAGGTGGACACGTTCATGTTTTTGTTCGTCTCAAGTTTGTACGAAACAAAGTTGGAACTTGAAGTTTGTAACTACTATAACTTTCCAGACATTTTTATGGGCTACTTTACATAACGAAGACTGAACCATTAAATACCCATTTGCAAATTGCACTTTCATTTTCTTTTTCAATTTGTTGCCATAATGAGTAGTTGTCGTGTTCGTGTATGAGTACCCTACATAGACGTATACATTATTAGCGGTTGTGCTGCATGGGCGAATCGAAACGGGATATGGGAGGGGGGGGGGGGGGCGTCATCTGTTTGATATATATGACAACTGTAGCACTGTGTAAGTAAGTATGACAAGTGCCGAATAAATAGGCTTGATAGAATTTAGAAATTATATATTGAAAACATGAATGTGAAGCTTTATATATTTAAATACAAACTACAATTGAATTAAATTATATATAGATTTTCTTAAATGCTTTACGAGGTACAAACGAGCTTGTTCCCACAGTACCGTAGAAGAGAACACAACTGTGTCAAGCATCTCATTAACATCACGTGTAATTGGATGTTATGTTATGTTATACATTCAACGGTTCAACGCCGTGTGTAGTTTATTTTGCGAGTTATTGACACAATTCAGAATCGATTCAGCTCCAATCCAACTTCCTCACATAATAAATCACCCAGACATTTCCGATCGACCTTCATAGCTTCTGCTTATGCCCTTGTTTGTAAAAGAGTTGGCACGTTCCAACTAGCGAACTTCATTCATAAAATGTCAACAAGTTCAAATTGATTTTTTATTTATTTAGCTCCTGTCAAGACTAGCTTATGTACCGTGTCGCAATCAGCTACAAACAAAACAACGTAGGTCAATAAAACTTCATGACTGAGTCTTTACGCGAGAAACAATATTGCTGAGATTAATTGATTCCGCATGGGAAATATACAGTGCGGCGAAGTAATCAACTACCGGCAACATACATTGTATTTATTTATTGCCCCTGCAGACTTTACTTCGTAACACTGATTTAAAATTGAGTGCAGTTTGAAATAAAAATATTGCAAAGTGCATGGCTATAAAATAAAATTGGTTAGGGTTAGGGTATGAAGTTCAAGGACTAACGCGCAAGCGCACAATTCAGACAAAGTTGACGCAGAATATTTTGTATTTATTGTCAAGAAACAAGCAAAACAATACGGGAAATATAATTAATAATTATGTTAGGTACTTTCAAAAAGTACGCGAATGTGAAAACGAGTAAACAAAACTGAGGCAGAAAAATTCAGTACTCTTAAAGTCTCGGGGCAATCATCTCCAGAAACCAGAATAAATATTAATACAATATATTATAAATAAATTAAATAGTTTAGACGAAAATCGAAAACGATATTATATGCAATAGTTATCGGTAAATATTTCTTATCATAGGCCCTATAAGCTCAATCGTAAAGGACTCTTAGGACATGGCTAATTATTCCCTCGATTATTCCATTAAATATAAATGCCCTACTAGACTAGTATTATAACATATTCACTGTAGTTTGCTATTTATTTCAGCAATAATAAATTCCAGCCCGCACCACTGGCACCAGATGCAACGTGCAATTCGTAACACTTTGTTGTTTACTGCTAATGAGCTAGACCTGCTAATTACATCCATGCGTGTATGTGGATGTGTATGCAGTAGCAGCTGCGGACAAGCTTCCATGCTCCAATTCAGAATCAAGGTTACAGAAACAAATCACAGATTATAAACACATACATTATCTCAATAAACACACAAATCACTTTAATCAAATTTATTGTATTTGATTAAGGTTATGAAAGCACGGATGGGAATAAATGACGAAATTAATTAAAATATTAATGATTTGTGCACGGGTTGTTTTACTAAGGAAGGTTTTCAGTGCTGACTTTAAATTCTTCGCTAGTTACATGACATAGTTAATTACATGAGTTGCATGAGAAGTCACATAGCCTGTAAGAACCGATTTAAAATGGGGGACTTATTTTAAAACGGACCAAGCCAACCCCGTCGGCGCCGACGCCATCGACCAGTGAACAAGAACCAACCAGAGACCGTTTTTTTATATAGGAAACACCTACCAAACTCGTTGGACACGATTCAACCCGCGGGCGACACCAGAATCAACAGAAAGTACTTCGGGACCCTTATAATTTACTATGTGCTTCGTTGCTAGTCATTTTGTTTCCATATACTCGAGCGATAAATCCAGTATCAGAAGTTAGAAATATTATGACAGAAGAGAGATTCGATCCGATACCTTCTTCTGTATTGGAAGCAGGGACCCTAACCACACTGGACCAAAGAGCAACACTCGACGGTCGCAAAAAGATCTTGAAATTTTCCATGTCAGTTATTTTATTTCCCTACACTTGCAGAAATCTGTCAAATAGCTTCTGTGAGACGATCCGTGACAAGGTCGCCTGACGAGGGTCCCGGGGGAAACATTTCCCACCAGGTCCCTCGGATTCACCGGGAGCGTCCAGCTGTCATGCTCTGGTGTGATCCACTACATTCCTTACGGCTGCGTGGAATGGCAGGCAGTTCCCTCTCTAGGGGCGTGCCGCTGACACGAAGTCACACCGCCGTGCCCTATTACCTCGAGACAATACACTCGGGCACACCTAGAGTGTCGGAGATTACATTCATCTAGTTAGTAGTCATTTTATCATTCTATTCCGATGACTAACTCTATTTTCACCCCTACGTGCAAGGTAAAATCGAATCCATGCGAGTTCTACAGATCAATACATTTCAAGGAAGAAAGAATTATTTATAGACCAGCGTTTCGTCGAAAGGGCGACTGTTGCCGAACAAACTAAGTGGGTTATCATAAATGTGTTCTGTATTTTGTTTTACGATGTCAAAACATTCCCGTGGATTAATCAAAAGTGTCAGCGCCAGCTATCATTAAAGCTATTTTATTTTCCTATGCTGACGTACGGTACAATACTTGGAAAGCTGGAACTGAAATTTCAAATTACTTGGGTTAGCCCCCCCCTATGCGGAATAGGGGGGTTTAGTCGTGGCTTTCAATTACTTTTAAGAAGGGCTTTATAAAAGGTTTTTGGTTTGGGGACAAAAAGTCCCCCCTCCCCCGATCCTCTTTGGGGGTCGTATTTTGAGGAAGAGGGGGTCTATGAAGAAATTTTTTTACGGTACAGGATCCGAAAAACCAAAAAAACATTTTTTTTTAATCATTTGAAGAAAAACGAAAAAACGTTTCCCAAATTTTTTCCCGACTTTTTTTAGGGGGTTTTGTGTTGCTTAATATGGCGTAAAATATTTCCGGGGGGGGGGGCAACCCTGGCCGGGCCCACATGGAACCCCACGCAATCCCATTTTCCCCGGGCCAAAAAAGGGTTTCCCTTTCAAAAAAATAGGGCCCGCTTCTATATTACATTTAAAAAAACGAAAATTTTATCATTTTCCCGTTTCGAAAAAAATTTAAACTGTAAAAGTGGGGACAATGTTGACCAGCTAATTAACTCTTTGTAAAACCATTTCCCCTACAAGTAGGTTTTTCCCCCCCCAAAACCCAACAAAGCCTCTTTAAATGATAAATTTGTGGGGGGCTCTCCCCCTAGGAGGTATACGGGTTTCCCGAAAACAAAATAGCCCCGTAGGTAATGTGCCCTCTCTATAAAAGTTTGGGAAACCCAATGTAACTGTGCCCCAAAGGGGGAAATTTTAGATAAAAAATGTTACTTACACAAAAAAAAAATTACTTAGTAATATTACCCGCGAGTGGGGGGGATACGACCTTTTGCGTCTAAAATAAAGACTTGGGGAACTATTTCCTTTGGTTCGACTTTCAAACTAAAAGGAAAGGTAATAAACACTGTGCGTTACAAGCACCGGTCCCGTCGTTAAATGCCCAATACTAGATAGAGGGAATCCCAAAAAATTTCAACCCCACCTCGAAACGCTCTGGGATTTGAGGGTTCCTTAGTCCGTACGTGGGTGTCGTGTACAAATAAGAAAGTTGAACTATTATATAAAATTAAAATTGAAACCATATAATAAAAAAAATTTATAGTTTTTCTTTTAAAAAAAAACCCCTTTTCGTATTTAGAGTCGGAAAACTCGGTCCCCGGAAACTGTTTGTAAATTGGTGAAAAAAGTTGCCCCGATTTTGGGGGTTTCAAAACCCAAAAACCTCTTTTTTACATATCAGGGGAACTCAAAAAATAAAACCCAGATACCCTTTTAATACGTTTACCCTTTTGGGGCCCCCGATACTTAGTTGAAGGTTAAAGGGTTTCGATCCCCTTAAGGGGCAGACAAAAAAATTGGGGTTAATAATCAAAAACGGGGGCCTAAAAGGGGGTTATTTTAAAAAAACCTTTGAATGTGACGGCCCACTGTAAAGGCAGCAGCCAGACTGGCATCCGGATTCCCCCAGCGAGTGACATGTCCTCTCTAATAAAAATTTCCCCCCAAAAACAATGCGGCGGGCCTCGTCATGCCCGGTTTTTTTTCTCTGCCATTTGGATCGCATGTATGTTTTGGACCACCCTTAAACACACGAAATTTTTGGGTTGGGGTTTTCCCCCTGTTTAGTAGCCTGCCCCTATAATGTAAGCCGGGCGGTTTGCGCTCCCCCGGGAAAACCCCAGTGGCTTATGAAATTCCCCAGGGGCGGGGGAAAAGGGGGGTTTTAAACGACGGGAAAATTATCCCCCCCGTTTTAAACATTTAAAACAAGTTTTACTTTTTTTTGTAAAATTTAAATTTTTAGAGAGCCTCCCGGATACATTGAAAATAATTATTAAAAAAAACAACCCCGAATCCCCTAAAAAACGCTTGCAAAAAATTTCCTTGAGGGTAAACGATTTTAAATTCCCGGTTTTAGTAATCGTTTTTTGGGAAAAATTGGCCAAATTAAATTCCATTAAGAAAAAAAAAACCCCGGTAATCAAGGGCCTTTTATCCTTCCCCAACCCCAAATTTTTTTTAACATTGGGTAACTTTCTATTTTTTAAGAAAAAAATTTTTGTGGGGAAAAAAAACCCTTTTACCCCCCCGGGTTCGCTACAAGAATTTTTGCTCCCGCACCTTTAGGGCGTGGGGGGGGGAAACTGGGAGGTAGAAAAACATGGGAGACCTTTTTTAGATCTTTTTTTCCCGAAAAAACAGTCACCCAAAAACAAGCACAAAATTGTTTGTTTTTGGAGGTGACAAAATATATTTGGGATTTTTGGGCTTTCCCCGTTTGTTACGGGAGGATTTCCGGAGGTGCCCTGGAGATTTATTTTGGGCATTTCGCGGGTGAGGAAAGAAAAAATTTGCCAAAATACAGTTGTCATTTATTATTTCGGCACACATCTTGAAAACTTCCCTTCACTTTTTACTTAGAGTTTTTCCTTTTAAAAATGATAAAATATCCCCTTCAGTAAAATATATATAATAAAATTTTTGGGAATAAAAATTTCCCTGCTAATTTAAAAATTTGGGTTTTTTAAAGCCCAAAAATGAACAATGGTATTTTCAAAAGATGCCCTTGTGTTTTTTTTAAATTTTTTAAAAAGAGGTTTTAAATAAAAATATATTTTTAAAAAATTAAAAAAAGGTAAAAATTTAAAACTGTCAGCTTTTTTTAATAAAACCCACTAATGTATTTGCCAGCCCGGAAAACCCCTTTGTGTTCGATGTAAATAAAAATATATATACCCCTCAAAAAAGCATCACAGCCAGTCATCACGGAGGGTCATACTTATACACAAGGGGGGTTATTACTTTCGGAAAACCCCCCGGGGGAAAACCCCCGGGGAAAAACGAGCAAAAATACCAATAAACGTGAGTATTAACTGCGGCTGTAAAAACAAAAATTTCTTTTCCATTTAAAAAAAATATTGCAAAAAACGCTGAAAAAAGAATTCATGGGGGGGGGGAGGAGGCGTAGCTGTCAGCGCGGGAAAAAAATTTAAATTTTAAAAATTTTTGCTTTAGTTTGGTCAATCCCTGAACGGGGAGATGAATGCGGGATTTTTAAAGCAATAACTCACCCCCGGACCGGCACAAAAAGGTGGGGTTTAAATTTGGGAAGACCGCTGTATTGTAAAAATAAAATTTGTTACGATTTAAACATTCATGGGGCGATGGAAGTTAATTCCCGAAGTTTTATTGGGCACAAAACCAAAAGGGGGGTGTAGATGTGAACCTTTGGGGATATAGTTGTAGCGCCAGTGGGCTGTTTTTGCTTCCTATAAAACCGAGCTGTAGTCTTTTTCTAGTCAATTTTTGCGAAGTTTTTTTTTAAAGGGGGATCGTATGAAAAAACTGAAAACCTTCCTGGGAACGCAAAAAATAAAAAAAGCTAAATTGGTGAAACCCGATGGGGACGTGTAGTTCGCAAAGTACAAAAACCCCCCCACATTTTGGCTAGAATGGGGGCATTATGATTCCAAAATTCGTATATTATATTTGGGTTTGATCTTGTGATTTTGTGTGTAAAATAAAATCAAGTGGCGTATTTCGTTCAACCAGATTCAACCCTAAGCTGGATGGGGGGCTACTTTAAAATACAAGACCCATCGATATTCTTTCCCATAAACCTAAGAAAAGTTTTTTACATCGTCCCGCGACAGGGTACATACGTCGCCCGTCTATTTAAACCAAATTTACCCCCTTCCTCCCCAAAAATTTATTTTGGGTGGTGTTTTTTTTTTCTTCCCTCCCCCAAGTGACAAACTGACTTCTAGGTATATATTTTAAAAAATTTATAAACCCCCCCTTGGGGCAGCCAGTAGCCATTTTTTTACTCTTCGGGTAGGGGGCTAGCCCGACTTGCACAAAATAATTCACTTTTAAACCCCGGATATATACAGTCAAAAAGAAAAAATTAATTATAGGATGTATGCCGGGGTTTTGTCAAAAAGTTTTTTTTTACTTTTTTTTTTTAGCTGTAACTTCAAAACAAAAAAGGTTAGATGAGTTTTGGGGGCAACCCTTTTTTTTCATTGTTAGATGTTCATTAAAAATCATTTTGCGCCCCAAAACCCCGGAAATTTCCCCATAAAAATTTTGCTCTGGGAACTTTTTTTTATTTTATTTATCCCCAAAAAAAATGACAACAATTTGATGCTTTTTACGCAATCAGAGAACATATCAACATTTTAGATAGTTTTCTCCACACAAGCTTTAGAAATTACTTTTATAGATTTAAAAAAAAAAAAACTAATGACCCCATATTTGTTGTAGTGTTTTTGAGTTTTTAAGGGTTTTTTTTTTTTCTAAAAAAAAATGAATACAAATTTTTTTTTGTGTCTGATCGCACCAAACACACATTCTGACTTGGGGGGACAATACTGGTGAAATTTCACAACCCCATAGGAAAATCGGTCGAGCTTCAAAGCGTTCCACTTCCAGAATAAACCCTTGCCGATTCTGCATCGAAACCTGGTATATAGGCCCTAGGCTAAAACTAAAAGTGTTCGCTACTAATACTATCATCTCAGAAGGCACACATCTCACTTAATGCTTTAACTTCTGTGTGTAATAATAATAATTATAATAATAATTTTGGTGGGAAGCCTGCCCAGGGTGCAATTCATGCCCACTAGGTAAGTTGCGGATAGGACAATTTTGAAGGGATGTCCGAGGGCTGTTTAAGAGGACTCAACCCCTTGCGACTGAAGAAAACCTCGGAAAAAAAACTTCAATCAGGAAATTTTCCCGGGCTCGACGGGGTTTGGAAAAATCGGACCTCCCGAATTAGAAATCTTGAGCCGACACTGTGGGGATACTTCTGTTGTGAATGTCCCTTTTTTCTCTTAGTAACATGGGAAAAACTATTTATAGAAGACACCCCTGGGAAACGCACCAAAGCGGTTTCTAAGATAAGGGAGAGGGCCCATGTTTGGTACGACAATAAATACAAAAAGCTTTTCTCCAGGTCCCGATATGTCATATTGATCCGAAAAAAAAAATAAAAATAAAACCCTTCCCCGGTCGTTGAGAACAAGCTTTTTGGCGCTTTTTCTTGAGACACGGCTTTTCTCTGGTACACAGACCGATCGAAGAGAACCTATAATTTTGGGTCGAAAAAGGGGACTCGGTTATTTTTAAAAAATCTCAAAATCAGTTATTTTTTTTATTTGAGGGAAATGTACAGAATAATAAAAGGGAAAAATTTAAACTTCGTGGGCTAGTGTGTGTGTGGAATACCTGGGGAAATGCACATAACATGTTGATTTTGGAAAGTTTGGAAAGTGTTTTAAAGTTGGGGGCGGGGGGGGGGGGGATTTATTAGCCCATTTTTGTGGGCGGGGGGGCTGGGGTCTGGAAGGCATATTAAGTTATTTTGTTATGATTCAACTGCACTCGGCCCCAGTTTAAAAGATGTTTTACTTGGGAACTATTTTGCAATCTAAAAAAACCCAAAAAAAGAACGTGATTTTTCCCATTTTAGTAAATTTCAGCCTAATTTGGTTGGGAAAGAAGAAGCATACCGGGAAACATTCGTTTAAAGGGGGGCTATCCCAATTTTAAAGGTTATGTGCAATTTACTACTGAAATTGTTAGGTTTTTCCCCTGCCGTCTTGGGGGGGATTCCCCCCCGCCCCCCCCCCCTCGGTTCTTACGCCCCTAGTATTGATCGATTTCTTTGGGGGTGGACAGAGGTTTTAATCGAGATTTATTGGCTACCGAGGGGATATGGGATCAAATTGACTTACTTTTATGCCTATAAAGCAGTAATCCGACCAAATCGTTTTTAATTATGTTGCAATTTAAAAAAGTTTACTAGGCCAAACCCGTAAAAAATCCCCCCCGTGTAAATTTTTTTTAATTTAGTATTGGAGAATAAGAAAAACACTTTTTCGGCCCCCCAAGATTAAAATTTTTTGCAATCGTACACATGATTGGCACATGCAACCGCCGGGGGGCAATTATATAAAAAAAAAATGGAAAATTAAAATTTTATTACTAGTTTTTTTATCTGTTTTAAAGAACGTGAAACTGATGCTTTTTTCCCCCCATTACAACAAAAACCCGAAGAAACCATACACCGTACAGTAAATGCATGGGGTATTGGGTACCTCATGTCGCCATACAAGGAAATACGCTACATCCAATTCGGACACAAATAAAAAAAAAAAGGTGTTTAGCCAAAATTAATCCCATCCCCCCCCCCCCCCCCCATTAGGGTTTTCAGTTTCAGTAGCTTTTAGTTTGGGGGGCAAACCCCCGGGGGGAAAACCCTTTGGGAAAAAAGGGCCCAAAGATGAAAAATCGAACTCACCCAAATTTTCGGGGGAATTTGAGTTTCATGGTTCACTATAAACTGCATTCGTATCTCGTAGACAACGCTCTGAATAATTCACAATATGTATAAACAAAGTGTTTTTACACCTGCAATTAGTCCTTTTCCAGCAAGCGAGCGTATTTATGAATCACACCCTGCAACTTCTGCCTCTGATAAAGAATGTTGGCATCGAACCTGGGTATGTCAGCAAGAATATAGCGCATAGAGATGTTTACAAGTTCCACTACCATACTCTTTCACAAATGTGTACGAGTGGGAATCGTGGAATAAAGAAACGGGACGGAAACTTGTAACACGTAGTATACTTCACTTTTAATTGCAGTACTTTTCAAATGAAAGAATACAAAAAACGAAGAACTTCCATTCTACCGTCTCGCAGAATTTAGAAAGCCAAGAGTAAAGTAACATGTCACACCCGACCCTCAGAGCAGAATACCGCACCACGTACCCGCAACAACTAAACTCTGGGCCACGTTTCTCGTTTCTTCAACACTTTAAACTAATTTTCTAATGGATTCTCGGTGTAAGATAAGACCGTATAGTGAGGAAGTTTCATGTTGTTACCGTGGTAAAAGAAATAGGGTATAAAGACTGTTGAAAAAACATGTTTCTGACAAAACCATTAGGAGGACAAAATAATAGGCACGATCACTAAACTTAAAGTGGGTTTCAATGAAGAGCAAACAAGGTAAGGATATCTCTTTCAGTGTTGGAGCGAGATTAAAGAGAAACTTTAATAAAACTGGTTGGTGTTCTCGGGATAGGAGAGTTGCTTCATTAGTTCTAGTTGGAAGTCGTAAATAAGTACATGCATGTAGATGTTCTTCTAAAGCTAGTTCGTACAGGAAGAGTGTGGTTTACTGTACCGGCAGTGGCGGATCTAGGTGCTCCGAAATTAATTGATGGTTTGACCTTTTTTCTAAAAATACTGCCGGACGATCAAGAATACCACACTTAGCTAAATAGTGGGGAAGTACAATGTTACTCATTATAACTCATCTACTCCTAACGGAAAATAATACTGTTCCGTAGAAAAATTGAAATTAAATATCACCCGAACAAAAAGTTTGATTCAAACATTAAAAAGGTGCAATTAACATTAAATTAAAATTCCGGAAGGGGATTAAATTTTGCAAACATCGACGATAATTCAAGCTGGTCCTTGCGTCCGGTCCCCACAGAGTGGGGTGAGGGGGCTTCGCCTCCGCCATCCTCATATATTAATTGTATGGAAACTACACCAGTTTTATGTGAGAAAGTTTGCATTTTTTTTTTTTCTCTTCATCATCTACCCAGTAGCTGCTTCTACGGGCGGTGACCTACACCAGAGATATTAGTTCCCTCATCCATTAATCATTGTGCTGGTAACAAACCACTTTAAAATTAAAAATGGGAACCAATTTTTTTCACTTTGAAAGAGAATTTAATGTTAATTACCCATCTTTGCCGCACGCGAAAAAGCTATGCCAGCCAGTTCACTAACTAACTACGTAATTCGATTTCTGCCCTGAGGTATACAAAGGGAAAAGACGTACGAAAAACGGAAATTTTTCTTCGTAAAACTTCAGGTATGAATAGGCTAAAAATTTGTAAACATCAAAGGTGAATTTTAACATTTTAAAGTAATTTTTCGGGGAAGGGGATTTAAATTTTGCAAAATCGACGCTAATAACCATTCAAGCTGGTTCCCCATTCGTCCGTGTCTCCACAGAGGTCTGACTGAGGTCGGCTTCAGCCATCCGCCATCCATCAGAAATATTAATTTGCTATGAAAACTACCACCATTTTAATTGAGAAAGTTTGCATTTTGTTGTTTTATTTCCCCCTTCATTCATGTATACCCGTACCTGCTTCTACCGCGGCGTGAACCTACAACAAGATATTATTTCCCCTCATTAATTATTCATTGTGCTGGTAACATAACCACTTAAAATAATATAAAAAGGGAGCGACCAAACTTTATATTCCACTTTGAAGGGGATGAATTTTAAATTTTATTCCCATCTTTGCCGCACGCGAAGAAAGCTATGCCAGCCAGTCCACTAACTAGATCTACGTGAATTCGTTTCTCCCCTGGGGTATAAAAGGGGAAAAAAAAGACAAAAAAAACCCCGGAAAGTTTTTCTTGTCTTCTCATCAGTTGAAATTGAAAATTTATTTTTTAAGTGGCGTGCATTGGCAAGGGCATTTGTTTCAAAGGGGCGTTTTATCGCGTTTTTCTCTGCCGCCGCAGTAAACTGGGTGTATTTTTTGTTTTCCTCGATTAGTCTAAAAGCTAGTCGAGGTGAGGTGGTACTGGCTGGTCCACGCCACGCACAGGGCAGGCAGCCTCCGGGTCTAACGGTCGCGGAAGTCCTCTCTTCTCCGCTGCAGAGGAATGTGTTGTGCCGTGCGCGGTGCCTGAGTGAGCTGCTCTCCGCTCAAGCAGCGATATCCAGGACATGCTCGCTCGCTGCAGCTCAAGACACGCCGACTCCGCACCTTTGTAATGTTCTAAATTAGAAGGCAAAACCGTAAAACGCGTATGATGATACCGATACAGATTTCAGTGTCATTTTCAGCAGTATGGAAATTATATTGTTTATAATAACTATTTAGTGACACTATGGATCCAAATTCCAACTCGCAACCTTCTCGTGGTTTTGCCCGTGATTAGGGGAGTTCTTCTCCCTGAAACTAATGGCGAGCTCTGGGTCGTCGTCGGGAAAACTTTCCCTTCTTGATACTCCCGACGGCGACGACAATACAACAGTCACAACAGGGACGGATGATGACACAGGGAAAGGGAGAGCAACGACGTGGGGGAACCTCTGCCTCCCCATAACGCTTGTGGTGTTCTGCCCGCACCGGCCTGTCACCCTGCCCCGCCGCCCCACCCCTACGCCCAAACCTTGTATCGATTACAAGTTGCATAAATATGAGACTTTAAAGCAACCCAAAATCAAATTCCTAGGAGGCCACGAAAGAAAAACTCTTATTTATTAACCAAAATTTATAAAATAGGGACTTCCTTTCCCGAATCGGTAAACCATATTAACCTTCTAACTGGCGAGCCTATTTATAATAATTGTTGTATCGCTGCTTCACTCGACATAATGATTACAATTAGCTCGACCATAAATTACCATTTTTGAAAAAGTTACTTTAATCCAAGATAATTTTAAAATGTTATTGAAATTTTTAAATAGTACAAATTTTTAAATGGATAACTAAGCAAGAGTTGAATTTTGAAATATAATTATTTGGTTTTTTTTCCCTCTTCGGCTAATACGGGGACTCGAACACACGTATCTTGGAGGGAAGCAAACTCGCCTTGCGCTCGCTCTAATGTTATTTATAATTAAACCAGAGAAGGCTACGTGCCTCGCACTCGTCGTCTCGGTTCGTCACAGCACAATATAAAATAGTGTTCCGGTTGAGTGGTTTTGTTGAGACAGTGGAGGACGAGGCCAAGGACTTTGAGGGTGTCGCTCATTGTCTTCTTGCAATCTTTGTCTTCTCCTGAGCATCAGATCTCTCCGTCCCAAGCGACGCGACAGCACCTTGATGCCGGATCCAAGCCGGGGATCAACTAATTATCGGGAAACAAAGCTCACAGATTTCACGGTCCATTGGAATCACCTTTTCAAGGTCTGATTGGCCCGACTTTCTCGAAGGTTCCGAGTGTTTGCAGAGGAGCTGAATGTGAAAGGACGTGAGAAGCGTTGCTCAAAGGTTTTAGGCCCACACTGGGTATGTCACATCTCATGGAATAAATTGATTAAAATCACGTAGGAAACGAGGGCCCGAGGCGTAGCGAGGATTTTGATTGTTAGGGAGGGGGGGGGGGGGGGGAGATGAATTTCGAGGTTTAGCCCTCGAAACTATCATTTCGGGAAATGTACGTATTCTGGTAGACTGGGGGGGGGGGGGGTAGAGGGGGGATGCCCTCTATAGGTAGCGCGGGTCAGGGGCGCATGGCCCCAGAAAAAAAAATGGTTTTCATTGCAAATAGTGACATTTTTACTACTTTTTTAAGGTGCTTTTTTGTCGATTATATTATAAAATTGTGAAAACCACTTTATGTAAAGTTTACAAATTCTTGTCATAGGCCTATGCCACATACATAGTACATACATAGTGCTATTTAGTATTATTATAACCCTTCTTGTGATTTCGGTGGGGTCAGGGGCAGACACCCTAATCCCCCCTCGCTACGCCCCTGATCGAGGCTAGCCTGAACAATCTCCCCATTGATAGTTTTATTGACATCTTTCTTGGTAATTTTCTCATAGATCTAGGGGAAAATCTCAAATTCTTTCCCGCCAGTGGGGCTAACAAAATTTACTAACAAATGTTAGTGCATGCATGCTCACTGAGAGTATCCCTATAAATTTTTCACCCGATGTGACCACTTACTAAAATCAATAATAATTTTTGCAAAGCTAGGGATCTTTTAAAGGAAAACTCAAAAAGGAAATTTTATGCAATTTAGATATTTTGTAAGGAATGCCCAAGAAAACCAAATTTTGACGTTAAAAAACTTAGTCAGGATTGCCGGGGGGGGGGGTTTTCCAAAAAGTTAATTAAGTTAGTTAGTTAGTTTAAGGTTCTTATCAGAAGCAACCGACTGAGTTAGGGGAGGCAGTTTTAGCATAAAAAAACATTACACGACGGACAAAAGCCCCAAAATTTAAAACCACGTGTATTTGGGCCATAGCTTTATTTTTTGATGGGGAACCCAGATTTTCCGGGGGGCCATTTTGAATTTTACAGGGGCCATTTTTAAAAATATAAGCTTTTTTTTCCCAAATCTGGGTTCAAAAACCCATTAGGATCACAATTTTGGGTTGTTTTTAAGTATAATTTTCGGGGTCGGGGGAATACAAATAGATTTTCCCTAACCAGATACACCCGGCACCCATCTTAAAATTTAACAGGGGGCCATTTTTTTTTGAAATATAAGCTTTTTACCAAAAACTCGATTTTAAAACCCACATAGGATAAAAAAATATTGGTGGGTAAGTTTTATATTTTGGGGGTTGGGGGAATACAAATAGACTATTAAAACCCAAGATCCGTCGGCTCCCATTTAAATTTTTACAGTGGCCATGGGGGAAATATAAGCATTTTTCCCAATACCCTGGGGCTTTTTTTAAAAGAAACTTTAAGATCACAATATTGGTGTGAAAGGGAGATATTTTGGGGGGTCAAGGAATACAAAATTGACTTTTTTAAAAAATTTAGATGATTTATTCCATCAAAATAACAAAAAAAATTCTAAATTCATAAAAAATCCCACACACTTTTTTTAAAATTTCGGGTTAATAGTCAAATGGGGGTATTATATGATAAAAAACCTTTGATGATGCCACTCATAAAAGATGCCTTTGGGACATGCCGTTTTTAAAACCATGACATCCGCCAAAGTTCCGTCCCTTCAGCCTCCCTTTTTGGCCTGCACACTACCCCACTTTCCATTTTGGGCTCTTAAGATTTACATTTCCCCCAATTTTCGCTTCATGCCTTTGATGCAACAGGTAACATTTTCCATATGGGGAACCCTATGATACGGGGTTTCCTCCATTCAGTATACACCCCCAATTTCGGAAAAGGGAGCTTCTTTTACACTGGTCACTGGTGCCCCATTCCTCCCCTTTGGTATGCAGCTCGTTTTGGAGTTTTCAGTAGGGGGTCCCTATTTTGGGGGGAAAGTTTTCCACTGTTTTTAAATCTTCTAGCAAAAACCATCTTTTTCCCTGGTTCCCCATGACATTTTCCCATGCATGGTCTTATCATACGAGAAAAAGGTAAAACTTCTTATGGGTTTAATATTTTTCTTTCCGCAAATCTAAAGTTTTTGTGTGGGGGTTTGAAGTGAAATGTATGAAAAGGCATGTGTCCCCTCAGGATAGCAATTGTGCTTTCCCGGGGGACAGACTTCTTCCCAACGCCCAAAAAATCCCAGATTTTCGTATCACATCCCGTGAAAATGTGGAACCGGGAAGGGGCCCCGGGATTTCTCTCAAACCCGGGGCGTCTGGGAGATAGCATTAAGGAATGAAAAAGAAAAAGTTTTTCCCTGTACCAAAAAGCAACCCAAATCTTCACACTTGAAAAAAAGTCAACGGGTTTGATGAAATTTGCCAAGGGGTTTAACCAAAATTTTCCAAAAAATTTTGTGTAAAAACACAAAGCACCATACATTGGGACATCCATTCTGAAGTGCATCCTGTAAGTGGATGAGAAACCCGGGTGTCTGTTTCCTGTGATCAATGTGGCATGCATCATCATTTACCCCGGGGGAAAACCGAGGCCCCCAGGGGTCACAAATACAAGTTTACCCCCGAATTAAAATTTACAAAAACAAACACCAACAATGAGCACGATTTTTTAAATTTTGGGAAACCACAAAAAACATGCACGAAGCAATTCTCTACCCCGGGCCCCCCGCCCGCCGTTCCCAATGATGAAAAACCCCGCTAGGGGAAAAAAGAAAAAATAAGATTTTTTCTGGCGACAAAAAAAAATATTATAATCGGTTCAGTTACAAATAGAAACGAAAACAAAATAAAATAAAAAATTAATGGGCTTTCCAAAAAAACACTAATGGCAGTTTTTCTTACTGTTATTTCGTTGTCCGTGGCCAAACTTTCTAGAGTTTGGGCCCCCCTTGAAAATAAAAAAAGTACGGCGATATACCTAGGTGTAAAAATTTTAAATGAACGCCCAAAAATTTTGTCCCTAATGAGGTTTTATTTTGGTTTCCTTTTTGGGGCGTATCTTTCCCCCCCAGAATAAAATTTTTAAATTGGGGTATTGCTTAACGTCTCATATTTAGGGAACTTGGCTAAACGAGGGCGAAATTTTGGGGGGACGTTAAAGGGGTGACCCGGGGGGGTAAGGGGTGGACTGGCCTGTGGGTTTGGGCAGAAAACCCGCCACAAGCGTATGGGGAGGGGGAGGGGTTCCCCACGTCGTGGGCTCTCCGTTTTGTGTCATTGGGCGGCCCCCTTTTGGGGAGGTGAAAAAGGGAAGGGGAAAGTTCCCCGAAAGACGGGCCCCCCGCTCCCCCTTATTTTAAGGGGGGGAAGAACTCCCCTAATCACGGGCCAAACCACGAGGAAAAGGTTTGGGGAGTTTTAAAAATTGATGGCCCCCACCAGAAAAAGAAGGGGTGGCACGGGGGGGGAGCGGGGTTGGGCGGAAAAAGATAGTTCATAGTACAGATTTTTTGTTTAAAAAAATATTATTTATTAGTATTATATTTCATTATTTATTTAAAAAAATTTAATTTTCATTTGGGTTTTCCTTTACCCCGAAAATATTTTTACCCTTTTCACTTTCACAACAAGGTTTTTAAAACCCAGGATTGGTATTAGTTTTAAGTAGTTTTAGGGTTTAAAAAGCCCCCATATTCAAGATGGCCCCTGTTTTTAAATTTTAAGATGGCCGCCGGGGGAAACTGGTAAACAATAGTTTTTTATATTCTATGACCCCCAAAAAAAATTTACTCCACACCAAAAATTGTGATTATGTGGTTTAGAAGCCAAGATTTGGGAAAAGCTTTTATTTCAAGATGGCCCCTGTAAAAAAACCAAAAAAATGGCCTCCGGGGGTCGGGGTTTGCAAAAATTATTTGTATTTTTCTGACCCAAAAAATATCGATTAAAAACCCCAAAATTGTGATCCTAAGTGGTTTTGAAGCCGAGATATTGGTAAAATGCTTAAAATTTTTAAGATGGCCCCCCCCTGTAAAAAATTAAGGGTGGCCCCCAAAAAAAACGGTTCCTATCAAAAATTAAAAGCTTTGGGCCCCAAGGAGCCGTGGTAAAAAAAGGGCTTTTTGTCCCTGTGTTGTAAAAATTCACCTTTAAAATTTTTCGTTTAAAATGCCCCCCCTAAGTAGGATTTAACACCTAATGAGGTTTGCGAGGGCAACCCCATACAAGATTTAACCCAAACGAAAACCCTGAGCCAAGAAGTGAACAATAATTTGCTCAAAAAAAACTCGTTGCAGACAACAAGGGACGCTCAAGTTTGAAAAGGGTAAAGTTTAAATCAGGCAAACTCCCTGCCCAAAATTGCTTAATAATACATTCATTATATTATTACAAGAACAGTGATTGCAAATTTTTGTAGGCTACATCTACATCTTTGAACACAAAATCGGGGTTCGACAGCGCACAATTTTGCCCCATGCCCGGGGTGGTGAGGTGAGACTAAGAAAAAGGCCCCTAATTATTATTTCTATTCCCTCAGGTATGAGGTAGACACCACGAAAAATACATGCCCCGTTATTTTACGGTTAATTTCCCGGGAAATCAAAAAACGTTGGGCTACTGCTTTCTTTAAAACATCCTGCGAACAGTTTAAAAAAATAGCAAGGGGGACTTTTTTTTCAAAAGGTGTACCGACACTTGTGAAAACTGTACAAAATTTACTTTTCCATGCGATTTAATGTAAAAATTTTGTGCATTTTGTTTTTAAATACTGAAAAAGAGGATGAAAAGTCTTTTTAGTATACATAATTTGTTTTTCAAATCATGGTCCACGAAATACGGAAACATTGAAAAACTATTTACCCTTTATATTTTTTTGGGCAGGAGGTATGTCAGGAAAAAAAAATGTGACTCAAAAAAAAAAAAAGCTATATTTTGTAAGAGACATAAAAAGGGCATAAGAGAAAAAGGGCCCGGATTTAGCCGCCGGTCGTTTTAAAACCGTTCCCACTTTGAACACTGAAGCACTTGGGTTTTTGTGATGAAGTTAAGAAAAATCGGGGGTGGTCAGGGGTTTAGTGGGTCGCCGCTTGTCCCGAAACACACGTTATCGCCCGGGGTAGAGCAGGGACTAGGGTTTGTAAGCTTTTGGGGACAGCTCGTTCTTCTTTGGGGCCCTCTCTCGGCAGTCCGGGTTAGTGGGGGGGAAAATATGAAAGTCAAAAGTTACACCGTCCTTTGGATGGGGCGTAAAGCCCTTGGGCCCCCTTTGGGGACTTTTCGGTAGGAGTAGGCTATGTGCCGGTACCGGGGTTTTCCCCCTCCCTTCCTATTAAATTTTCACTGTGGGCTACATTGGCCCGTTGCAAATAGAGAAAATAAATAAATAAAAAAAAAAAAAAATTGAGTCATTAATGGAGGGTGAAAAATTTGGGAAACCCGGGAAAAAAGCCCCCCCCCCCCCCCAAAAACCCTTGGGTTTTGCGCCATGTAATCTAAAAGGGAGTACGGAAGGATTACGGGAAGTACTGCAACCGAAAAGGTTGAGGGTCCGTTTCCCAAACCCCTTTATAGGCTTTTTGACAACCCAAAAACACTAAGGGCATATAGAAATTTTTCCAGCCAGAAAACTTTTAAATCTCGAATCCTCAGTTCGACTCCTGTCGGCACAAAGGAAAGCGCAGATGACTTTGGGGAAAAAAAAACGGCCATGTAGTGGCAACCAAAGGTTTGCCATGCTAAAAACCAAAGGTTTAAAGTTTTTCCAACCAGATTGAATTAATTTGAAAGACGAGATGAAAATTTGCGTTTCCAGAGCGACTCGATACTATTTTAAACCGCTCGGGCAGCCGTTCGGTTTTTCCCCCCAAACCCCAAAAACAAAAAACTCAGCGTTTTGTAAAAATAACAGAACAAAAAAAGCAGGAAAGGAAATTAAAGAATGAAGATAAAAGTGGGTTGCAGATTGCAAGATTTAGGCGCGCAGGTGCACGGGGCAACGCTCGTTATTTTTTTACTTTATTTGGTTTACTTTCGTTTTAGTTTATAGTCTTTGCACTAAATCAAGATAAACAGTTGGTAAGGCCTAATTGATGATAGAAAAACTGAGTAGAATGTCGGCATAATACAAAGGAATAGCTTGATGTAAAACGAAAAATTTTATTCTTAAAAAAAAAGAAAAACCCCAACACTTTGGGTTTTCCTAAATATTTTGTAATTTGTCCCTTTTAATTTTTCTTTTTTTTAGGGGGGGGGTCTTGTAGGGGTTTGGCACAGTTAAGGGGTAAAATAAAAAATTTTGTTTCACTCCTTTACCTTTCCAAAATTTTTTTGTCCCTTAAAGGGAAAAAAAATTTTTTAAAAAGTAACACCGGGGGTAGTTGGATTTACAAAACTTTGCGGGAAAATGCAAACAAAAATTTTTCTTTAAACCCTCTAAAAACTATAAAAACATTCAATGCCAACAAAACACAGCCTTGGTTTTTACGTGTTCTACGCAGGCGGATAGACGAGCCTAGAAAGGAATGCAATACTCTACTTGGCGTTCGGTTTAATATCAACTCATCACGCAAGCCTAATGGAACTGCAATCCACTCCATCTGGACAGCCAGACTACAATAGGCAATACCTTGATAACGTAAACACCGCAGAATAATCAATAAATACTCTACTATATTGAGAAACTCTACCCTTTTCAAAACCTTCGCCAGTCTGTGGTTGTGTATGGCTGATGAGAGACAAGCAAAACAAAAGGTTTACTAATTTTACAATGGGTGCATTTCCAGTTTTCTCGAATGCGGAGGGATGCGTCATCGCAATAATGAGACATTTTAAACCATGTACCCACCACGAAAATTAAATTTCTTACTAATCAGTTCATTATTTCAATTCAAACAAGGGCCATAGTGCATTTGTTTTAAATTTCAGTGTCATAGATTTTAGCATCAGCTAAATGAGACCTGTGCTCGAGTCCCGGACGAGACAGGATGGCGTCTTCCGTGTTGAACCACTCCACTCAACAGTGTTTCTATAGATAAATACAAATTTAGTTACGAAATGTTGGTCTAAAAATAAAATACTTGCCATCTGTCAAGTATTCAAACGTTTTTCCCTCTAATATACTAAACTGATCTTATTTTGGCAGTGCAGGATTAATCTTCCCGTAAAGCGCAATAATAATACCAAACCTGGGCTACGCCCCAAAAGCCTTTCAAGTTGCAACCTTTTTTTAAACTGCACTCACTAAATTTTTATTGCAACGATGAAGTGACTCAAAAAAGCAAACATCCTCAAACAGCACAAGTCATCTCTGTTCTATATACATATTATCCTGGCCAGCATCCAGATTGACACTGGAGGCTTCGGATCGCGCGAGGTATTCTTCAACTTGTTGATTACGATACGTGCAGTGCAGTCTATTGACACATCGCGCCTCGCCAACAATGTCGGAGATCGTGGGACCGGCAGCTCTCCTCCTCTATGAATGCACGGGCATGTTTAGGTGAGAGCACCGAGCCAGAATGGGAGTGATGTCACCAAAGGTTATAATAACCATAAAACACTGTAGTGAGAGGTGTCCCGTAGGTCGAGGTATCGAGTTGGCACCGCTAGGTGAGAAACAATGTCATATGGTAAAAATGTCAGCTTGTTGGCATTTGGTAGTCAGAGAGTGAATCTGTATAAGACAAACTGTCAATGTGCTTAGGTGTCACCCAAGAATGTTATGTTTAGACTATAGAGCCAAATAAAAACACTAGGATTGGAAGTGAGCCCCATACAAATTAGACCGGTAGTTCATTAACATTTATTCTGTTTCTGTTCCCGTCAGACAATCATTCACGAACACCAAAATATAAATCACATCTTCATCGTCGTCATCATCCATCACCAATCTTTTTGAACTGACGAGTGAATTCTTTCTTGTATATCCGCAACACAAAGAAGTAAGAATTTTGGCCCCACTCTCTTTTTAAATTTTTAAAAAAACCCTTTCAGCAGGGTACGAAAACCCCGGTCTCCCTCCCAAATTTCCCCCTCGGGGGCTTTTCCCCCCAACTACCGAGCAGGGTTCGATCCCGCTGAGTGGGTTTTAATTACTTAACAAGATTCCATACAATCAAAAATAAAAAATTTATTTCAATTTTTTTAAATTCAGAAATATAATACAGTAGGTAGGCCTGATAGGGTTTTCAATTGATTTGTTTTTCACAGAAGAAAAGTTATCCTGGCAATAACGTTGTTTGTTCTATTTGGTTTGATGGATCCCTCTTCTCTATTCATGATCAATTAGACGGAAATCTGGGGATGAGCAAGTTGCTGCCCATGATCAAAATTAATAAAAACCTCGGGTGCTACTACCCCCCCCTCGCCAACCCTCGCGTGCTCTAATTTAACCCCTAGTTAAACGTCCTCCACCCATGAATCACTGAACTCCACAATGTCCGGCGGTGTCTGCGAGTGTACAACGCGTAGTATTATTACCCCACAAAACCACAAGCGAGTAATACACGACCATTCATGGGAGCTAGAGGTGATTCATATAGCCTAACACAGGGGTGTGACCGACCTTTTACTTCTTGCTTGCTTTCCGGACCATAAAAGAATTCCTTTACCAGCAATAAAAAGTTAACACCAACCAAGTGAACGATACCCTTTAAAATATGTTTTCGTTTTATTTGGAACGGTAATAAAAAGAATATTAAAAATTTTCGCCAGCTGACTCTGAGAGAATTGTTTGGGTGACATTTCGAAAATGGACGACGGGGTGCAGAGGAAATGGGTGGTCACAATGGCATCGTTTCAGTTTCTAAAAGTAGTAAAAATAAAATATTAATCTATTTTCTAAGAATAGGCATGGAGTAAAATGTTACGCATATATTGAATAGCATTGGAGCGCAGAGAACAAGAAAATTGGTAGTCGTAAAGCTAGGACCCTCAGACACAGGGTCGTAAGGGCAAACCGAAACCACACCACTTTTAGAACAACAACCAAATCCAAAATAAGGGGGGGGGGGATCCAATGGAAGGATACTATTTACACACTTCGGTTATAACGACTAATTTTAAATGTATAGTTCCTCGATTAAATTGTCATTTTCCAATCCCGAGTAGTTGTAGAACAATGTCAATATCATCTCTTGACTCCCATCAATTATTATTACATCCATGCACAATCACGTTGAACACAACCAACATTACAAAAGACTCATTTCAACACCAATTTCATGTCATAAACACACCTCATTAACCCATTTTGTAATAATGATATGTAAATGTGATCTGTTGGCGGCGTTATGATGTGAATATGATGAGGTGCAAGAGCGAAGTGCTTTTCTATTGTGAAATAGATTGAAGACAATGACTGCATGAGAGGACATTTCATATCGAGACCATCGCGTGAGTGTGAGTGGTGAGAGAGAGAGAGAGAGAGAGAGAGAGAGAGAGAGAGAGAGAGAGAGAGAGAGAGAGAGAGAGAGAGAGAGAGAGAGAGAGAGAGAGAGAGAGAGAGAGAGAGAGAAATCAAACCTCTCACCGTTCGGCGTTCTCACGACATTTTAATAAAACTACTTTACTCGCACCAGACAACTCTAATCAAAACGGTTCAGTAATTGACCCAATTAATTCGTCAGACCGTAGACTATTTATGTCAATTGACAAGGCGCCTTGAAAGTTGAAAGTACGTATCGACCGGCTATGCACTATATACACTATACACGTACACGCTACGTCTTGTATTCAATTCAAATAGCAATTGAATGTCCAATAAGAATAATATGGCACTTAAAAGTGAATAAATTACCTTTTTGAATGAATGGAAAATAAGTCTATAGCTCTCATAACGTTATTGACGGTAATTTGCTTCAGTTTGGTTGAGTTGCCACCCATCTGACGTTAGTAGGCCTACTTAGTACAACAAACAACATCCTTGAGGGAAACCCGTACAATTGACATTTTGACTAAAAAAAAAATAGTAGTGCATATAAGGAACTTGGGAAGCAGAAGGCCTAAGAAAACAGTGTATTGTTTGATAACGTTTTGAATGTATTGTAATTTGGAATTGGCTAACCAACCCCCCACTCAGTAATTAAATCACAAATTGAAATAAGTCAACGTAACTAACAAAGACGTCGTTCTCCTATATTTCGATTGGACGGCAATCATTTGCACAACCTTTACATTTTGTATTGCAACTACACCTACCACCTGGGACCCGGCCATCCCCACCACTCAAGCAGTTAAAACAATTAAATAGGGGCTCGGTTCTGCTTTGTTTCTTGACAGATAGTGTTCCTTGCTTCTCGGATTTACATTTCCTGGGATTCAACTCTCCTTTTGCTGTTTACACCACCCTTGGGTGGAGATGGTAAACCAACCAACTAACATTATAAATGCACCCTCTACAGCCTACACTACAGAAAGGACCACTCGCAGAATGGTCTACCGCCTACACACAGTCGGAAGTCATACTATGTCCGAGTACAGCGAGAGTGCAACAGTTGTCGTGTATAGCCCAAAGGAAGTGAGTGGTCTCCCCTCTCGTGTCTGTCTGTCTGTCCATCTGTCAACCCTTGTGACACGAAGATAGATTCGTCCGGTAGATTAACATCGGATGTGATAGGCTAAGGTAGACATAACTTTGACAAGCTTATAGTTTGTATTATCATCTAAGTGCAAAAATATCGGTCGGTCATCTCATCTGCGCCGGTCCAAGTCCCCATGCGAGTCTTGTTTGCTTGTTCCATTACATCCGTAATCAAAACCGCGATTACCCCTTTTCAAATAAATATGTAAACATAAATACAAAAAATGATGGGAGGAAATTGAAAACTAAAGTAATAGGTATTGGACCAATGGTAGGCCTAAGTAGCTAAAGTGTTTATAAATGCGAGTCTTGTTGCTTGTTCCATTGGTACTTACATCCGTAATCAAAACCGCGATTACCTTTTTTCAAATAAATATGTAAACACAAATACAAAAAATTGATGGGATGAAATTGAAAACGAAAGTACCGGTAGGTATATTGTATTACGAAATACCAATGCCTAAATCTTCTCATCACAATTCACAATGGTTCAAAGATAGAAAAAAGTCCAGGCAGGGTGGTGACAAAATATCCCGAGAATAAGATTGTTTCCTGTAGGGGAGGGTAGGCCGAGGCCTACCCCACCGTGTATCATGCTCGTTTTATATGCTAAGCCCGGTTTGTTGAATGAATCACTCTCTTTCCCACCATCTCAGGCTTGAGCATGCATGCCCTCATTGGTCTTGAGTGATGTACTTGTCAAGGCCTGCATCAATGAATCGATCAGAAATAATTGCAAAGTCAATGTATGAAGGTTTTTACTCGCAGGTTATGTTTGCCTATAGGCTACGTACGTCCAGCTGTGACAACTAGTTTTATCGATTGCACACATTCATAATAATATGGTCACCGGTCAATAAACGGCAAACTAGGTAGATGGACTGGTAATGACACCGATCTACATGGGGGGGGGGGGGGGGGGGGCTACTTAAATCTCTACACAGTTTCCAAAATAGAAGAACCAAGTACTTCGATTTTCTCTCTTATCGCAGAATGTAGTGCAAGTGCAACAAGGAACACTTGGCAAGAGGCAGTAATGAAGACATTGAGCCAACAGGTGGTGGTGATACAAACAATGTCCCATTATCTGGCTGCACACGAAACATTCTGAACATTGTCGTAATTCACATCGCCACGCCTGAACGAATCACATCTGGCAAAGAAGATGATAACTCAGTCCAATGGACCATTTATTTTTATCACACCAGCTATTTCTCCACGACACGTCAAGATTGCTTCATAAATCACACGTCTGTTCTGCCCCAACACCTCATTTAAATAGCTTATTTGACATCTGAACTGAAATGTTGATTCTTGACTAATACTCCATTGTTTATATATTGAATTGGGAGTTGGGAGTGCCCGTGCGAGCAGGCGAGGCGAGGCGGTCTGTTGTTCGTAAA
>JAMZAV010008657.1:0-26498 GCA_024449915.1 Sweltsa coloradensis | reverse complement strand
TATGGACATTCTAACAATAAACGAATTTATTTATTTATTTAACATAGTGGGATACAGAAGAAGTTGAAAATGGGTGCAAAACCCAAGCTGACCGTGCCAGAAGTGGGAGACTGCAATGGATAATTAATAATTAATAATGATGATGATGAAGGGAGTGGAATGCTAAGGCATTGGTCAAACTAATCTCTCACCAGAGCGCAGAGCGATCGGGGCTTTGGTCACAGTTGTCTGGACGTTAATAAAATAGGATTGTTTACAACATTTTGGCGGCAGTGCATTATTGTTGTGGTGGGTGGCAGATTTCCCACTAGAGCGCAGAACGATCGACGTTCGGTCCAAGTTCTACTGGAACCACAATGTAAAGAGTCCTGTGACCAAACCTCGATCATGCGATCCTGGGGGAGAATCCGGGTGAACCAGCTTGGCAGTGCCCTATTGGTCACATAGCCAAAATACCCAAAACTGATGACTTTGACTTTAAGACAAACTTCTTTTCCCAGGAAGCTTAAGCCGAGTAAATTCCATTCTATGAAAATTATTTTCTCACCATTATTTCATCTTTGTGAAATAAAAAAATTATAGTCTTCTATTCAGGTGAAAACGTTAAATGATAAAAAAAAGTCTAATATACTAGTGTGACAACTGACAACACAATCTCACACGCCTATCGACGTGCACGCTTACCTTGAAGTGCCTACCGGACGACTATGACCTCGGCGTTGGGATACTTCTTCTTAAGAGTGTTCAGCTCGCCCACTGTGGTCGGATGATACGACTTGACTGCGTCTCCGACCTTCACGATGACCACCACGTCATGACCCAGCGGATGATCGGGCTACAGACAAAAACAACTAGGTCAGGGTTGCCAAGTTTTAGGATTTAGCCAACGGCCTTGCCATGTTGAATACACCGGTTCTTGATAGATCACCGAAGAAAAGCAACATCAGGCGTGGTCAGTACTTGATTAGGTGACCACTTGGGAACACCACGTGCTGTTGGCAAAAGGGGGTGAAGCAAGATCACCAAAGTGTGCCCCCGATAGGAAACGATCTTGCACATTCACCCCTAGCCGCTCTGCAGAGAATCAATGTACAATGTACAAGTTTCTGGT
Organism: Sweltsa coloradensis; assembly: GCA_024449915.1. NCBI lineage: Eukaryota > Metazoa > Arthropoda > Insecta > Plecoptera > Chloroperlidae > Sweltsa > Sweltsa coloradensis. The sequence continues at coordinate 25,387 of JAMZAV010008657.1, read as the reverse complement.
ATTGGATTTAAAAAAAAAAAGAGTTTTAGGATTTATCCTTATCAACAATTTTATGTCTCGAGTATACCTACTAGAATTTTTGCCAAAATTATAGGATTTCCTAAAATTATTATTAGGCCTAACAAGTACATTGGATGAAACAACTGCCAGTTAATTTAAAACTTCAAAAGTATCAGTAGGGTAGTAACAATGAACATCGGTGATTGACTGTAAACAAATTTTCCGAAATAACGTTTGTTGTAGACCTTAGATTTTTTCGTCCACGGGTTCAAAACACTTATTTGAACCATTTGACAAAAAATATTGCAAAATGAACAAGCATAGCTGAAAATTAAGTATTGCACCTTTAACTTTAATTCTCTCATTGACCCAAAATATGGCCAAAAGGGAGGTATTGCCCCATAATTTTTTTTCGTTCTCTTTCTTTATTCAAGTTCCTTTTTCATTTAACCAACTTTCAGCCATTTTGCTTTGAATTTCAAAACATCGGTAAGAGTTCTATGGAATAGCCCTAAGGTCAAGAGTATTCTCAACATGGTTTCATCGCTCACGCTTAGATTCTCCAAGGCTTGGTCGTTGAGCGAACCCAGCAACAGTTCTAACGGGGTGGAGTCTTCCAGTGGGGGGGTGGCTTCATCCCCATCCCCGGCCGCTGTAACTCCCTCCGCGTTGTCCGAATGTGATTGGCTTTCTTCGCTGGCATCAGTCTGCAAAGGAAACAATAGCACTTAGCAGTCGTAAGGTGAATAGTAATCGGTAGGGACCCTGAAATTTCGTGAATAACTTTTTTCACTAAATTATGCTATATATGACTGTTTTATTATTAAGTTGCAAAATAAGGCAAAAATCACGTTTTTCTGCTAAATTATAGAGCAAAATTGGGAATTTTCCGCAAGTTTTAGCTCCAAAATATGCAATTAATTGACAAAAGGGAATTTGCATAACATTATTTTATGGTTCTACTGGGTTAGGGTCATCTTCCTTTACTTAAAAATATCTTTTTTTCTTGATTTTGAGAATATTTTCATTCATTAAATAAGGGTGAAAGTTTCCTACATATTTTGGCGGGAAAAAACGGGTCATACGTCATCAGCCTTCATGATACCAATCAACCAATCACGTAACGATATATCTAGTTACTCGCTTTCGGAGATTATCTTGGCTGTATAAAAGCACATTTTGACATCTAGTTTGTTCTTATATGTTTAATATTTTATTTTATACAATTACTATATCACAACGTAAGCTTTAACCGCATTTTAATTGATAATAGGTAAAAACGCAATAGCTTTGTTTGTTTGTCCTGTTTCAATTACACCAGGTACAAGTTTGTCACGAAAACCCGTTTTTCTGTCCTGGTGTAAATGTACCTGTCACAACCCAGAAACGTTTTTTTGTCCTGTTGTAAGTTACCACTACTGCGACTGGAGTAAGAATTTTACACCCGCTTATTTAGCAGGAGTAAAACGACAAAATATTGCGCCATTTTTAAAGTTTGTAGTGGCTGGGTTGTGTAAGAAAGAAGCTAGAAGTTAAAATGGAAAAAGCCGGGCCGAGCAATATATTTATAAGGGACAATGCCAATTAATCAACCGTGAAGCAAAAACCTTAGCCCAGGGCCGACATAACCTAAAACTAGGATAGGTCTGCTTGAAAGACGTTTAGCAATGTTATGCACAACAATGTACTAGAAACCTATTATCTAGGCCAAAATATTGAAAAATATAGTTAGGCCCAAAGCCTATTAGCCTATCATCGTGTTGTATGTAGGCTCTATAGGCCTTCGTAGCCTCGTCAAATGTCAAAACTGGGTGCAAATATGTTTGTTTGTCCAACTGGGCGTAACGTGTACTTATTACTCCTATTTCCGGTTTTATGACGTACATCCGACGATTCCAGGAGTAAATATGTGAACCTGGTACAGCTTTATATTCATTAGCGTCATTTGTTCGTCTTTAACAATGCCTTTATGTACGGGAATATGACTGCTATATATTGAGAAGGCAACCCCTGATATCCGGCAATATGTCGGCCAACAATGTTTATGATGTCACGTTCATACAGAGAATTGTTGATTCTAAAACTTGGAAAAGGACATCAACTGTTGTTTATTGTTGGCCATTGTTGTATGAACCAAAGACTTTGGTAAAAGGAGGGGAATTTTGTTGTTTATCTAGACGGCCGTGTTCGTCATGAAGGCCGGTGACGTAGGCAGCCATTTCAAAATAAATGTGCGGGAAATTTAAAAGGTCAAACTTTGACCCTCAAAAGATATTGAACGATAACTTTAAAAACCTTAATTTAACGTTTATATCATTTTTAGAAGAATATCTATATATTGCAGATACTTTTACCGATATCTGGAACTTATGCAAATTCCCTATTGTGCATTGAAATCAACATTTTGGTTTTTGCGTATAATACTTGGTACCATGAAAGTTGAAAATTAAATATTATTATTGAACTTGCCTAGCTAATTCCAATTAAGCTACTTAATATGGCCTAGTATTAGTTTATTTATGTGTAATACGTGTTCATTTCGCTGAAGGGTAGTGATTGCAGTGTTATTTTTATGATGAAATGATGTCTTTACCTTGAGTTTATATACTGGAATTAAAGATTTTTTATAACGAAATGAGAAATTTTTATTTGCTATCTCTCAGGGTCCCAAGTAATCAGTAATCAATTATATACACTAAGGGCTGAATCGAGCAGACTACTTGGGGCATGGCAGTAAAACTGCTGTCAGGTTTACCTGATTCCCGAAACGCCTGGCAAGTCTAGTCTAAGAGGTATCAGGAATTATGCAAACAGATGTGTGGTAGATGGTACCCACAAGAGCCATATAGGGTTACTCTGGAGTAGCCTGGTCAACAAGAGTACTGAGGGATGTGTAATTATAAAATAATAATAATAATAAAAAGAGTCTTTATTTCGACTTGGCAAAGCTTAAGGCCATAAGGCCGTTTGTTCTGCTTGACCAAGAATACAGATAAAATCAGTACGCATAACCAGATGAAACTAGTATAAGTCAATCAATTCACAAACTTCATATCAAATACAAATAAATAAATTTAAAATATCAAAATGTAAATGTGTGCAAACCCAATATTTTTACTTGAACTCTTAAGTTTCATAGTTTTGAAAATCAAACTTGGATCTTCACAATAATTTTCAACAGAACCAAACTTGAACCAATCTTAAAGGGATATCAAACAGCTAGTAACAGGTAAAATAGTGATCTGGACCGGCACCTCCACCATCCAATTTTTTTTTTTTTAAATTTGAACCTGTAAACAGAGAACAAATTTTTGACATGGCAAATAATAGGTGTCCGCACACTACTACAAATAAGTAACCCCAAAAAAATATCACCTTTTTAATCAAACTTCAAACTTTTTTTTCACTCAAACTATTGCTAGTAAATGCTCCACTAGTCTCCAGACTGTTGCCACCCTACGTGGAGTTGGTTTCGCAGGGGCCTGGGGCTAGATACTGATTAGCGACACATCATAAGAGTGAACATAAGCAGTCGCAAGGCTCTGCTCCCCAACGATCGCGGACGAGGTGTTGGAACTTGGACCGGGGGGTCACCCCACCCTACGTGGAGTTGGTTTCGCAGGGGCCTGGGGCTAGATACTGATTAGCGACACATCATAAGAGTGAACAAAAGGGCGGGTTCGAAAGGGCCTGTTTCCCCAAATTGGTGGGCGGCCCGAGGTTTTGGGGAATTTTGGGACCGGGGGGTCCCCCCAAAACCCTACGGGGATTTTTTTCCCGCAGGGGGCCGGGGGTTTAAAATCCTGTTTGAGCGACACATCAAAAAGAGTGAACATAAGCATTCGCAAGGCTCGCCCCCCAAAGGATCGCGGACGAGGTGTAGGAATTTTGGAAAAAACCCGGGGGGGGTCACCCCACCCTACGTGGATTTGGGTTTTCGCAGGGGCCGGGGAGCTAGATACGGGATAGAGCGACACATCATAAGGGGTGAACATAACCCTTCCGCAAGGCTTTTGCTCCCCAATGTCCCCGGACGGGGTGTTGGAAAATTTGGGGACCGGGGGGGGTCACCCCACCCTACTTTGGATTGGTTTCCAGGGGCCTGGGTTTAGTACTGATGGGAGCGACCATCATAAAAAGAAAACCAAAAACATTTCGAAAGGGGCTTTGCCCCCCAAATTTGATGCGGGACGGGGTTTGTTGAAACTTGGCCCGGGGGGGGTCACCCCACCCTCCGGGGGTTTGGGTTTTGGGGGCAGGGCCTGGGCTTGATACTGATTGGGCAACACATCAAAAGAGTAAACATAAGCAGCCCCAAAAGGCTCTGCTCCCAAATGATCGCGACAAAAGGGGGTTGGGAAAACTTTGGAAACCGGGGGGGTCCCCCCCACCCTAACGGGGGGGTTGGGTTTTCGCAGGGGCCTGGGGCTAGATACTGATTGCGACACATATAAAGGGGAACATAAGCTCGCAAGGCCTGCCCCCCAATGATCGGGGACGGGGTTTGTTGGAATTTGGGAACCGGGGGGGTCCCCCCCCTTTACGTGGATTTTTGGTTTTCCCGCGGGGGGCCTGGGGCTAGATACGGGGATAAGCGACACATCATAAAGTGAACATAAGAAATTTGGGCAACCCCCGGGGCCCCCCGAATGATCGCGGAGGGGGGGGTTGGGAAAACTTGAACCGGGGGGCCCACCCCACCCTACGGGGGATTTGGGTTTCGCCAGGGGGTTCTGGGGCTAGATACTGATTGGGCGCACATCAAAAGAGGGGGAACATAACATTTCCCCCCCCAAGGGGGGGGCCCCCCTCTGCTCCCCAAATGATCGCGGACGAGGTTTTGGGGAATTTGGGGGGCCCGGGGGGGTCCCCCCACCCCAAACGTGGATTATTTTCGCAGGGGCCGGGGGGCTAGTACTGATTAGCGACACCATAAGAAGTGAACATAAGCACCCCCAAAAAGGCTCTGTTTCCCCAATGATCGCGGCGAGTTTTTGGGAAAACCGGGCCCGGGGGGGGGTCCCCCCACCGTACGGGGATTTTGGTTTTTTCGAAAGGGGGCCTGGGGCTAGATACTGATAAAAAGCAAACACATCATAAGAGTGAAAATAAGCGGGGCCCGCAAGGCTCTTTTCCCCCAATGTCGCGGACGGGTTTTGGGAAACTTAAACCCCGGGGGGTCCCCCCACCCCTTACATGGATTTGGGTTTCGAAAGGGGCCTGGGCTAGATACTAAAATTAGAGCGACACTCAAAAGGGTTGAACATAAAGCATTCGCAAGGCTCTGTTTCCCCCAATGATCGCGGACGGGGTTTTTGGAAACTTGGACCGGGTGGGGTCACCCCCCCTACGTGGAGTTTTTTTTTCGCGGGGGGTTTTGGGGCTAGATACGATTAGCGACACATCATAAGATAAACATAAGCAGCCCGCAAGCCCCTTCCCCCCAAATGATCGCGGACGGGGTTTTGGAAATTTGGGCCCGGGGGGTCCCCCCAAACCCTACGTGGATTTGGGTTTTTGGGCGGGGGTTTGGGGGCCCTAGATCTGATTGGGCGAAAACATCATAAGAGTGAACAAAAGCAGTCGCAAGGCTTTTCTCCCCAATAAATCGGGGAAACGAGGGGGGGTTGGAACGGGGGACGGGGGGTTTTCCCCCCAAACCCTACGGGGAAATTTTGGTTTCGCGGGGGCCGGGGGCCCTAATCTTATAAAAGCGAAACAATCATAAGATTTGAACATAAGCATTTGGGGCAAGGGCTCTGTTTCCCCAAAGGGATCGCGGACGAGTGTTGGAATTTGGGACCGGGGGGGGTCCCCCCACCCTACGGGGAAAGGTTTTTTTCGCAGGGGCCTGGGGCAGTACTGTTTAGAGCAAAACATCATAAGAGTAACATAAGCATTTCGCAAGGGCTCTGCTCCCCAAATGATCGGGGGAACGGGGTTTTGGAACTTGGGACCGGGGGTCCCCCACCCTACGGGGAGTTGGTCGGGCGGGGGCCCTGGGGTTTGGGAAAACGGGTAAAAGCGACACATCCCCAAAAAGGGGGGCCCAATAAGCGGGGTCGCAAGGGGGGGGGGGGGGTTTTCCCCAATGATCGGGACGGGGTTTTTTTGGAACTTGGGGGGGGGTCCCCCCACCCTCCCGGGGTTTTTGGGTTTTGGGAAAAAGGCCCTGGGGCAAAAATACGATAGAGCGCACACCATAAAGTGAACAAAAAAAAGTAGTCGTAAGGCCTCCCCCCAAAAGGGATCGCGGACGGGTGTTGGGAACTTGGGACCGGGGGTTTTCACCCCACCCTACGGGGAAATTTGGTTTTCCCGCAGGGTCCGGGGGCTAGATACTGATAAAAGCGACACACCATAAAAATTTTTGAACATAAGTAGTGGGAAAGGTGCTCGGCCCCCCAAATGATCGGGGAAACGGGTTTTGGAAACCCTTTGCCCGGGGGGGTCCCCCACCCTACGGGGATTTTGGTTTTATTTGCGGGGGCCGGGGGGCTAGATACTGATTACGACACATCATAAGAGTGAACAAAAAGCAGTCGAAAGGCTCTGCTCCCCCAATGTCGGGGACGAGGTTTTGGGAAAAATTTTTGGACCGGGGGGTCACCCCACCCCCCGTGGGGGTTGGTTTGGGCAGGGCCTGGGGCTAGATATTTGATTAGCGACACATCATAATAGTGAAAAATAAGAAAATTCGCAAGGCTCTGCCCCCCAATGACCCCGCGACGGGGGTTGGAATTTGGACCGGGGGTAAACCCCACCCTACGTGGAATTGGGTTTTTCGCAGGGGCCCCTGGGGCTAATACTGTTTTAAGCGACACATCATAAGAGTAAACATTAGCGGGTGGGAAAGGCTCTGCACCCCAAATGCCCGGGGCCCGAGGTTTTTGGAAACTTGGGACCGGGGGCCCCAACCACCCTACGTGGATTTTGGTTTTTTCGCAGGGGCCTGGGGCTAGATACTGATTAGCGACACATAAATAAAGGGTAAAACCATAACCCAGGTGTGGGGGGCCAAGGGCTCTGTTTCCCCAATGAATCGCGGACGGGGTGTTGGAATTTGGGACCGGTGGTCCCCCCCCCCCAAAACGTGGATTTGGGTTTTTCCCGCAGGGGCCGGGGGCAAAAGTACTGTTTAAAGCGACACAAAATCAAATTAAACCCTAAGCAGCCCGCAAGGCTCTGTTTCCCCAAATGATCGGGGGACGAGGTTTTTAAACCGGGCCCGGGGGGTCCCCCCCAACCCTACGTAATTTTGGTTTTTGGGCAGGGGCCTGGGCAGATACTGATAGGGGCCAAACACATCATAAAGTGAACAAAACAGCCGAAAAGGCTCGCTCCCCAAATGACCCGGGGGGGACAAAGGGGGGGGGAACGGGACCGGGGGCCCCACCCCCCCTACGGGGATTTTGGTTTTTTCCGAGGGGCCTGGGGTTTAAAATACTGATAGAGCGCACATCATAAGATTTAAAAAAAAGCGTCCCAAGGCTCTCCCCCCCCAAAATATGGGGGGCGGAGAGGGGGTTGGAATTGGGCCGGGGGTCACCCCCCCCCCAACTTGGATTTTGGTTTTCGCAGGGGCCCTTTGGGGCAAAGATACTGTTACGACACATCTAAAGTGAACATAACCCAGTCGAAAAGGCTCTGCCCCCAAAATGATCATGGACGAGGTGTTGGAATTTGGGGCCCGGGGGGGTCACCCCCCTCTCCCGTGGATTTTTGGTTTCGAAAGGGGCCTCCTGGGGCTAGATACTGATAGAGCAAAACAAAAATTCATAAAAAAAAGTGAACTAAGCATCGAAAGGGCTCGGCTCCCCAATGTGGGGAAACGAGGTGTTAACTTCGACCGGGGTCACCCCCAACCCTACGTGGATTTGGGTTTTCCGAAAGGGCCTGGGGCTAGATACTGTTTAAACGACACATCATAAAGGGGAACAAAAAGCATTTCCCAATGGCTCTGCTCTCCAATATCGGACGAGGGTTTTTTGGAAATTTTGGACCGGGGGGTCAACCCCCCCCCCTACGTGTATTGGGTTTGGGCAGGGGCCTGGGGCTAGATACTGATTAGGGGACACATAAATAAGAGTGAACATAAGCAGTTTCCCAAAGGCCTGTTTCCCCAAATGTTTCGCGGACGGGGTTTTGGGAAAATTTGGGCCCGGGGGGGTCACCCCACCCTACGTGGAGTTGGGGTTTGCAGGACCCGGGGGGGCTAATACTAAAATAAAAAGCGACACACCCAATAAGATGAACATAAAGCGGGCCGAAAGGGCTCTGCTCCTAATGATCGGGGAAACGGATTGTTGGAACTTCCCCCGGGGGGGGGTTCCCCCAAACCCAAACGTGGATTTGGGTTTTGGGGGGGGGGGCCCTGGGGCTAGATACTGATTAGCGGACATCAACATAAAGGGGAACAAAAGCAGCCCGCAAGGCTCTTTTCCCCAATGTTGGGGGGGCGGACGGGGTTTTGGGAAATTTTGGCCCGGGGTTTCCCCCCACCCTAGGGTGGATTTTGGTTTTCCCGCAGGCCCCGGGGTTTTAAAAACTGATTACGACACATCTAAAGTAAACTTTAAAGCAGTCGAAAGGGCCCTCTGCTCCCCCCAATTATCGCGGATGGGGTTTTTTTGGGAATTTTGGACCGGGGGGTCCCCCCCCCCACGTGGAGTTGGTTGGGGCGGGGGCCCGGGGGCTTTACTAATTGCGCCCCTAAATAAGGGGTGAAAAATAACCCGCCCGGCAAGGCTCTGCCCCCCAAATGTCCCCCGGACGACGTGTTGGAACTTGGCCCGGGGGGTCCACCCCAAACCCTACGTGGATTTGGGTTTCGCGGGGGCCCCTGGGTTTAGATACTGATAGAGCGACCATCATAAGAGGAACAAAAGAAAGTCGCAAGGCTCTGCTCCCCAATGATCGCGGACAGGTGGGGGGAACCCTTGGCCCCGGGGGGTAAACCCCCCCCTACTTTGGATTTGGGTTTCGCAGGGGGCCTGGGGCTGGATACTGTTTAAAAGGGGACAAAATCATAAGGGGTGAAAAAAAAAAAACAGCCCCGCAAGGCTCTGCCCCCCAATGACGCGGACGAGGTTTTGGAATTTTGGACCGGGGGTGAAACCCCACCCTACGGGGAATTTGGGGGTTTGGGAAAGGGGCCTGGGGCTGATAATGATGAGCGACAATCATAAGAGTGAACATAAGCAGTCGAAAAGGTTTCTGCCCCAAAGGATGGGCGGACGAGGTGTAGGAATTTGGGCCCGGGGGGGTTCCCCCCCACCCTACGGGGTTTTGGTTTCCGGGGCCCCTGGAGCTAATACTGATAGAGCGCACATCTTTAAGAGTGAACAAAAAGCGTCGAAAGGGGCTCTGCCCCCCCAATAAACCCGGGGGGGACGAGGTTTTGGGAAATTTGGGGACCGGGGGTCACCCCACCCTACGTGGATTTTGGTTTTCGCAGGGGCCTGGGCAAAGATACTGATAGAGCGCCCCATCAAAAGATTTTAAAACCATAAGCAGTCGCAAGGCCCTGCTCCCCAATATCGCAAAACGAGGTTTTGGGAATTTTTGGACCGGGGGGTCCCCCCCCACCCTACGGGGATTTGGGTTTTTCGCAGGGGCCGGGGGGCTTTTTACGGGATTAGCGACCCCAATCATAAAGTGAACATAACGGGGTCGCAAGGCTCTGTTTGGGGCCAATATCGCGGACAGGTGTTGGAACTTGGCCCGGGGGGGTTTCCACCCCCCCTACGGGGATTTTGGTTTTTGGGTCGGGGGCCCTGGGGCTAGATACGGTTTTAGCGACACTCATAAGAGTGAACATAAGCATTTCGAAAGGGCTCTGCTCCCCAATGATCGGGGACGAGGTGTTGGAACTTGGACCGGGGGGTCCCCCCAAACCCTACTTGGAGTTGGTTTCGCGGGGGCCTGGGGCTAGATACTGATAGAGCAAACACTCTTTAAGAAAAAACCCTAAGCACCCGCAAGGCTCTGCCCCCCAAATGATCGCGGACGGGGTTTTGGGAAACTTAAACCCGGGGGTCACCCCCCCTACGTGGAGTTGGTTTCGCAGGGGCCCTGGGGCTAGATACTGATTAGCGACCCCTCAAAAGAGTGAACATAAGCATGGGCAAGGCTTTTCCTCCCCAATGATGCGACGAGGGGGTTGGGAAATTTTTGGCCCCGGGGGGAAACCCCACCCTACGTGGAGTTTAGTTTCGCGGGGCCCCTGGGGCTAGTTTACTGATTAGCGACACATCATAAGAGTGAACAAAGCGGGTCGCAGGCTCTGCCCCCAATGATCGCGGACGAGGTTTTGGGGAACCCTGGCCGGCCCGGGGGGTCACCCCACCGTACGGGGATTTGGGTTTTTTCGCGGGTTCCTGGGGCTAAATACTGATAGAGCGACAAAATCAAAAAAAGTGACAAAAGGCAGTCCCCAAGGCTCTGTTTCCCCAATGATCCGGACGAGGTTTTTGGGAAAAACTTAAACCGGGGGTCCCCCCAGCCCTACTGGATTTTGGTTTGGGGGGGGGGGGGGGGGGCCGGGGGCTAGAAACTGTAGAGCGAAAAACACCCTAAAAATTGAACAAAAAGCATTCGCAAAGGCTCTGCCCCCCAATGCCCGGGGAAAACGAGGTGTTTGAACTTGGCCCGGGGGGGCCCCAACCCCCCCCCTACTTTGGAGTTTGGTTTGGGCCAGGGGCCCGGGGGCTAGAATACTGATTAGCGACCATCATAAAAAAGTAAACATAAGCTTTCGCAAGGCTCTCTCCCCCAATGATCGCGGACGAGGGGGTTGGAACTTGGACTGGGGGGGGTCACCCCCCCCCCTCCCGTGGATTTTGGTTTCGCAGGGGCCTGGGGCCTAGATACTAAATAGAGCGACACATCATAAAAAAAGTAAACAAAACCCAGTCGAAAGGCTCTTTTTCCCCAATGTTGGGGACGAGGTTTTTGGAATTTTGGAAACCGGGGGGTTCACCCCCCCCCAAACGTGGAGTTGGTTTTCGCGGGGGGCCGGGGGCTAAAAATACTGATAGAGCGACACTCAAAAGGGAGTGAACATAAGCTTCGCAAGGCTCTGTCCCCCAATGATCCCCGGACGAGGTTTTGGGAAATTTGCCCGGGGGGGTTTCCCCCACCCTACGTGGATTTGGGTTCGGCGGGGGCCCTGGGGCTGATACTGATAGAGCGACACCCCAAAAGAGGACAAAAGGGCAGTTCGCAAGGCTCGCTCCCCAAAGATCGGGGAAACGAGGTTTTGGGAATTTTGACCGGGGGCCCACCCCCCCCTACTTTGGATTTGGTTTGGGCAGGGCCCCTGGGGCTAGATACTGATAGAGCACACACCAAAAGGGAGTAAAACATAAGTAGTCGTAAGGTCTGCCCCCCAAATGTCGGGACGAGGTGTTGGAACTTTGGAAACCGGGGGGGTTCACCCCACCCTACGGGGAAAAAATTTGGTTTCGCAGGGGCCCGGGGGGGCTGATACGGGAAAAGGGGCGACACACCATAAAATAAACCCTTAAGTAGTCGTAAGGCTCTGCCCCCCAATGATCGCGGACGGGGTGTTGGAACTTTTGCCCGGGGGGGTCCCCCCCACCCTACGGGGGTTTGGTTTCGTCGGGGGCCTGGGGCTAGATACTGATTAGCGACACATCAAAAGAGTGACATAAGCATCGAAAGGCTCTGCCCCCCCAATGATCGCGGACGAGGTTTTGGGAAATTTTGGACCGGGGGGTAAACCCCACCCACGTGGATTTGGGTTTTCCCGCGGGGGCCGGGGGGTAGATACTAAAATTACCCGACACATAAAAGAGTGAACAAAGCGGGTCGCAAGGCTCTGCTCCCCAATAAATTCGCGGAGAGGTGTTTGGAAACTTGGCCCGGGGGGTTCCCCCCCACCCTACGGAGTTGGTTTCGCAGGGGCCTGGGGCTAGTACTGATTGGGCGACACATCATAAGATGAACATTGCAGTCGAAAGGGCTTTTGGCACCCCAATGATTCGCGGACGGGTTTTTGGAACTTGGACCGGGGGGCCCACTCCACCCACGTGGATTTTGGTTTTCGCGGGGCCTGGGGCTAGATACTGATTAGCGACATCAAAAGAGTAAACAAAAGGGCCATTCGCAAGGCTCGGCTCCCAATGATCGGGGACGGGTTTTTAAAAAAAAAAAAACCCTTGGGAAACCCGGTGGTCCCCCCAACCCTAGTGGATTTGGGTTTTTTGGGCGGGGGGCCTGGGGCTAGATACTGATTACGACACATCATCAAGTGAACATAAGCGGGTCGCAAGGCTCTGCCCCAAAAATACCCGCGGAGGGAGGGGGTTTGGGAATTTTGGACCGGGGGGTCACCCCACCCTACGTGAGTTGGTTTCGCAGGGGCCTGGGGTTTAGATACTGATAGAGCGACACATCATAAGAGTAAAACATAACAGTCGCAAGGCTCTGCTCCCCCAATTTGACCCGCGGACGAGGTTTTGGGGAAAATTTGGGGAACCGGGGGGGTCACCCCACCCTAGGGGGGGTTTTGGTTTTCGCGGGGGCCGGGGGTTTGGGATACTGATAGACGACACATCTAAGAGTGAACATAAGCATTCGCAAGGCTCTGCCCCCCCAAGGGACTTGGGCGGACAAAGGTTTTGGGAACCCTTGGGAAACCGGGGGTCCCCCCAACCCTACGTGGATTGGTTTCGCAGGGGCCTGGGGGCTAGATCCTGTTTAAAGGCGACAACATCAAAAAGGTAACAAAAGGGGGAAAGCCCGCAAGGCTCTGCCCCCCAATGATCGCGGCCCAAGGTGTTTGGGAAATTTGGGAAACCGGGGGGGGTCACCCCACCCTCTTTTTAGTTGGTTTTCCCCGGGGCCGGGGCTAGATACTGTTGGGCAAACCATCAAAAAGGAGTAAACATAAGCATCGCAAGGCCCTGTTTCCCCAATGATGGGCGGACAAAGGTGTTGGGGAACTTGGCCCGGGGGGGGGTCCCCCCACCCTACGTGGAGTTGGTTTGGGCAGGGGCCTGGGGCTAGATACTGATAGAAGGACAAAATCATAAAAAAAGTGAAATAAGCAGCCCGCAAGGCTCTCCCTTCCCAAATGATCGGGGAGGGGGGTTTTGGGGAAATTTGGGGACCGGGGGTCACCCCCCCCCCGCTAGTATCCGACCCTTTAGGTTCGACCCTTTCCACCTGGGGCCTGGGTTGCGAGCAAAATCTCGGGTAAATTCTCCACCATTCCGAACCCATTCACCGTTTTTGAATTAAATCATATATAGTACTAGTATAGTAGTATTGGCTGACTTCATGATCATGATTACGGAACTATTATAGGCTCTACACTAGAACTGACTACCTAGAGTCAATACCTGGACATTAAAAAAAATTGTCTTGATGAGACGCAATATCAGAATCGGGCATTTATTACACAGTATCGGAAGTGGAAAGATTAAAAAGGAGATAAACAGCAGAATACAGAAGGCCAATAACTTCTACCAGTGTGTGAAAGGCCTGGTGTGGGATATGAAATACCAATTCAGTGTAAGGTGAGTCTAAAATCTATTTCATACCGATCCTTACATATGCAGCAGAAACCTGGACAAAGGGAGATTGAGAGGAGAGTCAGATACAGGCGGCAGAGATGAGATTCCTGAGGAGCACAGTGGGCAAGACGAGAAAGGATAGAATAAGAAACGCGGAGATTAGAGAATAGCTAACGTGTAGAGAAGTTAAGTGACAGTATAGGAAGGACACGGTTGAGATGGTTTGGACATATGAAACAAATGGGGGAAAATAGGATGCTCAAGAAAAGTATGAAAGAAGGATTGAAAAAGGAAGAAGAAGATGGGTAGACCAAGGAAAAGATGGAAGGACATCATAGCAGGAGACTGTGGAGCAAGAGGAGAAAGCTGGGAAGATGTGGAAGAGATACATGGTGGGAGGATAGAAGGTGGCAGCTCAATGCACCAATTACGCTCATCCTACAACGCGGCGGGACTTAAGCGTTTTCCTAGTAATGAATAATGTCGATCGGGTTCAAAAGAAAAAGATCATAGCAACCACATGCTTGATTGTTGTCATACAAAGCAAGGTCCACTAACTGCAGCAGTGAAGGGGTTAAATGGAGGAAACACCAGCATAGAAATTTCGTGAATGTGATTATTCCGTCTTGGACAAGGATCAGAACGAGGAATGATTGGTTATGGATATTGAAAAGTTGAAACAGTACCAGAGCACCAATATATTGATGATAAGGATAAACAATCAAGTCATGGTATCAAGTCCATTATTTGGCCTAGTCTTATGATGTTGGTAAGCTTGCAACTCACTCACCTGGGGTTTGAAAGGTTTGTAGCACTGGAGGCTTTCTTTAATTTATTTTTAGACCTGCTGCGATTCTTCTTTTTCTTCTTCTCCTTGTCAGCATCTACAGGTATGCCAGCATTCTATGGGTATGCCAGTAGTTATGGTAGTCGTAGTTGTGCTGCTTAGAAAGAAAATTCCACGTTAGAATAATATTTGATGTAGTAAAAAGGAACATTTCCTATCAAAGACATCAACGGTACGTAAGAGTGGATACATGTAATACATTAATCATGCCTTTTTTAATGTTTTTTTTTCAAGTGTAAAGGCATGAAAAAACCCCAAATTTAGATATTCCGTACCCAAACGGGGACACCCGTCCTGAAATTTCAAAAAAAAATTTTTGTTATAGTTTGGAAAAGGGAGTTGACAGGGGGGAAAAGCAAAAGAGAAAAAAAAAAGCCCAGCCGAAGGGGGGGGGCGACAAAATTTCACCTGAAAAGGTGAAAATTTGTTTTTTAAATTTAGCTGCAGTTGTCTCAGCAGGTGAAAAGTTTGTGCCCCCAGCCCTTCAGGCGGGGCTTTTGTTTCTCTATGCTTTCCCCAACCCTTAAAAAACCTTTTTCTCCAATAAAAAAACTACCCGGTTGGCCTTTTCCTAATTGTAAAAAAAATAAAATTTTGTAATTGTGGATTTTCAAAGATTTCATTTTTATTTTAAGGTAAAAAAAGGGTTAATTATAAAAAATTTTGCAATTGGCAATTTTTGGGGAAAAAACAATACAATGAGTTTTATTGGGGGGGAGTATGGAGGGTATAGTGGGATCATGCGAGGGAAAGGATTCAACCGAAAAGGGAAAGGACGAGCAAGCTTTGGGTTGTTATTTATATCATTCGGGGACCTCACCCAGGGAAAAACAGAGAAGTCCCAAAAGGGAAGTGAAAGGGTTTACCATCCACCAGCCCGGACATTGCAGCGGAGCCCAGGGAAAATTATGACACAGTAGATGAGTCTTGTGAAAGGGCTGGGGCGGCAGAACTTGAGAAGCTTTGTAGGAAAGACCAGAGGGGGACCAAACTAGGGAATGAGGATGCCCGAGATCAAGAAAGACGGTGGGAAATTTTAATGGAGCAAATTGTAGAGAAAAGATTTCAGGGGTTGGGGACATGTAAAAAAGGAGGGAAAAGAGCAAAGATTCCCAAAGAAGAAGATAGAAGTAGGAGCCCAAAGGGGGAAAAGACCATGACAAAAAAGGGAAGAATAGTGTGAAAAAAAGATGGGGAAAAGCGAGGAGGGGGGACTGTGCTTTAGGTATTCGAATGGCCGTTTTTCACGGTTTTGAATAATGAGCCACTCACGGCTACCAGAAGAAGACTATTGTCACAAAGGGGGGTGTATAAGCGACGAATAAAGGCCGCCCAAAAAATTGATTCAGTTTTTTTAAAACATACTCCCCTTTTACCCTCGATCTTTCCGAAAAACCCCTAATCCCAAGTGGTAAAACAGGGTTTAAACAACGGTTGGATAAGGAAATAAGGGAAATTTTAAAATATATTTAAAAAGTTTTCTTTTACACAAAAAGTAAATTGGAAGAAAAAAAACCCGGGACGCCCGGTGGCAAACGAAAGCACAGGGGGGTCCAAGTGGACCCACCTCAAATCTTTTTTTTAAAAACCCCACGAATGGCCTTCGTGGGGGGAAAAAAGATTGAGCGTTTTTAGGACGTGTTCGGGGACAAAGAATCTGTGCTTCAAAGGGAAAGGTTAAAACACTTATTTTTAAAACAGGGGTTTTTTGGGATCGAGCAGGGAAGTTTCCAAAACCTCTTTAAAATCTTGCTGGGGAGGGGGAAGATGACTATGATGTTTTTGTAAAAAAATTTCCCAAAAAACCCATTCCATGAGAAATAAGATATTTTAAAAGGGGGCATGTTTTTACGGCGAAAACAAAAAACCAGGTGAGTCAATCGAAAACCTAAAAAAAATCATTTTCACACTCTATCAAAGGGACAGGGGAAAAAGGGGCCAACAGCAGACAAAATGAAGTTGAGGCTTCATAGTAGGCATGGGAAAACAGAGATAACCCGCAAACTGAAATTTAGATCCCAAGCCCTTTTGAAAAAGGGCCCCCAAACCCAAGTTCGGTTACGAGGAAATAGCTAGGCAAAGGTTAGTATACATTCTGATCCTAGAACCCTTTAGTGCTAGAAAAACCAAACCCTCCCCGGGAAAATTTGAAAAGGGGCCTAAGCATTCCACCTTTTAAGGGAAAAAAAGAAACTTAAAAGTAAAAAAAACGATAACAAAGGAAAGGGAAGTCCACAGGGGGGTACCCAAAATGAAAATAACAAGGTTAAAAAACTGTAGTGGGTGGCTACAGAAAAACCATGCCGAAAACCCGAGGTCATGCCCAGCAAAGGATGCCAAATGCAAAAAAAAAAAACCTGCGGCATACAGGGCCACTTCGCAAAGGGTTTGTCGTCGTAAAAAAGTCGCAGAGGCCCTAGAAAAACCAACCAGGCTGACTGGTCTTTCGGAAGAAATAAAATCATCGGGATCAAAAACCATGGATGGTTCCCAAATCAACGTCCACGGTAAGGAAGAGCCTTTAAGGTTGACACGGGAGCAGACGTGAGGGGTTTACCAGCTACTAAACGGGGAAACGGGGAAAAAATCGCACTTAAAAACCAACCAAAATCCCTCTTTGGGCCAGAAAAAAGGGACCACTGGAGTTATTGGGGTTGGCAAAGTGAATCTCAAGTTCAGGGGAAAAAAGAAACCCCTGAAACCGTTTTTATGTAGTGCAAGGCCTAGATATTTAAATTTCCCTGGGTAGAAAAGCTTTTACTGGGCCTAAAAATCCTAGGACAAAGCCCCAAATCTATCGATCCAATCGAAAAACCTACGTCCAAGAAAAAAAAATTTGGGAAAACCCAAAAATTTCAAAAATCTTTTCCCACGGGTTTTGGGGGTAACCACCCAGGAGACTACAAAATCAATGTAGATCCTGGAGCGACCCCAAAAAGCCATTTTCACTCCTAAGGTCAGTAGCCTTGCCATTTTTAGGTCTGTAAAAAAGGAACTAGAAACATGGAAAAAAAATAGAGTCAAAAGGGGGAAGTAGAAAGGGCAACCGATTGGGGTGCCCCAATGGGGTAGGGCCAAGCCAGCAGGTGGTGTGAATATGCGTAGATTTTACTCCCCTTTAATGTAGTGTAAAAAGGGAAAACATCCAATCCCAAAAGGTAGGCATACATAGGAAAATTTGCTGGAGCAAAAGGGTTTATTCTCAAAACTAGAGAAAAATGGGGGTTTTCTGGCGGGTTCCTTTGGGGAAACCCAGAATCTCACCCATCTCACGACTTTCCCTCTCGCCATTCGGGAGTTTTAAATTCCAAAAAATTTTCCTTTGGGACCCTCGTGGGCCCCCAGAACACTTTCAGAGAAAGATAAAATTTATACTCCAAGGACTAGAAGAGTGGGAGATCCACATGGATGACATAATGGGTGTGGGGGGGACAGCCAAAAAAGAACATGACCCCGTCTCGAGCTGTATAGAGAGATTAAAAAAAGATCGGAATGACACTCAACGAAAAAAAAACCGGTTTTTTCCTTTGACAAACACCTTCCCAGGTCCCCAAGGTCAGTGCCAGGGTATTGCGCCGGAAGAGAAGAAAATAAACTGCGATGTGAACAGGAAGCACCATGAACGGGCACAGAAGTCCCCGCGTTTTCTGGGGAAAGGTTAACTTTTGGGAAATACATCCTCGGAAAAACAGAATCCCGAGCCTATAAAAAAGGGCTACTCTCCCAAAAAAAACCATTTTTTTTTTTATATGGGGCCCACATCAAGAGGAAGCTTTAAGGGAAAATCAAAAACTTTTAACCCGTGGGACCCCCAAAATAGCATTGTACGCCCCAAAAAAAAAAAAACTATTGTTTTGGCGGAGCTCGTCATTTGGGTTTGGGGGGGGTCTTAATTTCAAGAAAAAGATGATGGGAAGAAGAGACCAATAGCCTATGTGGCAAGATCCTTTTCGGCTGCCGAGAAAAATTTTGCGAATATCGAACGGGGGGGATTGGCATTGCCCTGGTCTTGCGAAAGACTAAAAGGGGCTTCATAACCGGGGGGTTTATTCTTAGAGACTGCCCCAAAAAACCCCCGTCCCTTTTTTTACTTCCAAGAAAATTTTTATGAGTTTTCCCCCAGATACAAAGATTCCCAATGCGGATGATGAGATACAGCTACAAAATCTTCTATTTTTCCCGGAAAAAATTTCTAAAAAAGTCGCAGATAAGCTCTCAAGAAAAACCCTTCCACGAAGAAAAAATTTTAAATTTGAAGAGGGAAATTTTCCCGGACATAAAATTTTGGGGAACAGAAATCCCAGTCACAGACAAAATTTGGCAAAATAATAAAAAAAATAAAAAAACAAAATCAAGATCCAAAATGCACGCACTCGTAGGGAAAATTTCTTTCTAAAGGGTGGCCCCCAAAAAATAAAAAAAATTTCCCCCAAAATACAGGTTATGGTCCGTTAAAAAAGGGTGAGCTTTTAATTAAAGAAGTTTGTTAATGAGAGGCACTCGTCTTATAATCCCGGAACCCTCCAAAAACAAGTATTGGGGGAAAATCCAAAGAAGGCCCCCAAGGGAAAAACAAAGTGTCGTGCAAGGGTGTGAAGCATGTGGTGGCCCGGAAATTTTCCCTCAAATTGAATTTTCAGGTTTAGATCCCTGGGCCCCCAAATGCATTCAACATTCCGTAAAAAGTCCCTGAGCCAATGATTGCTTTTGGGGTTTCCCTTTAAGGGCCTTTGGGAGATTGTTGCCATTTGGGCCTATTTAAGTTAGAACAACAGTGGTACCCCGTCGTAAACCGAAATATTACTCCCGGTACTTCGAGATCGTGAAGGGTCTCAAGTCCAAAAAGGGGAATTTAAACAACCATTGCAAGTCAATATTTTCACGCCCCGGTATACCAGAAAAAGGTCCGAAGTGGGCAATGGGGGGCCCCGTTTTTGGGAAATTTAGACTTTTTCTGAGTTTAAAAAGTTTTCCCAATTTACGGGTTCAAGTTTATTAAAACCCGTAGTCCCAAGTACAGCCAAAGCAATGGGGTTTGCTGAAAGCAGCGGTGAAAATACCCCCCCAAAAAATACGATTTAAAAAAAACGGAAGATCCAAATTCCCCAGCTCTTTTGGCCTTTTAGAAACACACCTTTAGTAAGGGTTTAAACCCAGCCGAGCTTCTCATGAAAAGAAAAAATTTCGTTCACAACCCCCTTTTTTCCCAAAAAAACTGGACAAAAAAACGGGCAAGCGAATCTTGGGGGGAAGGAAGAGATAATAAAACAAAAAACAAATTTAAATTTTGATGAAGACACCCATTTCCAAAACTCTATCGCCATTAAAACCAGGTGATGCGTATGGGAAATTGGGCATGCGGACACACGGGGAAAAGTTCTTACTGTGCTACCGAACCAAGGGCATAGTAGGTTTTTTTTCCAAAACCCCCGTTGGGGCAGTAGGAGGAAAAACCGGGTTGGGGACCAAACCAGAGCCATACTTCCACAGAGACGGGGGAAGAAGGGAGGAAAGGGAAAGCTTTCCCCAGCCGGGGTTTAAAACCCAGACGGAGGGCTCGCACGAAAAGATAGCACCCCCCGGGGCCAGTTTCAGTAGCCCGGGCCCCCCCTACAGAAAACCTTTAAAACAACGGGCTGTGGTCCTCAGCCATACCATGGTGGCCGTATCAAAAAGAAGGAGGGGAGGGGAATCCGTCCTCCTATGAAGTTAGATTTATAAGGCAAATCCTCCAGTAGATAGTTTCATTGTAAAAGTAATAAAAACTTTTTCCAGAATAAAAGCTAATTAAAGTTATACTTAAAAGGGGGGAGTGTCTTAGGGTATTGAATGGCCGCCTCACGGCTTTGAATAATGAGCCACCTCAAAGGCTCCCAGAAGAAGGGGCTAAAATGCACAAAGGCGGGGTATAAGCAACGAAAAAAATGGCCGTCCAAAAAAATGATTCAGTTTTCCCAAAAAAATAAAACCCCCCACCTTTTCCTCGATCCCTCCCAACAATCCTAATACCAAAGTGGTAAAAACAGAGATGGAAGGGTGGGAAAGGGGAGGAAATGGTGGAAGACAGAAGAAAATGGAGAGGTCTATCTTTTAATGCCCACCCAATGCCCGAGTTGGGCGTTGCAAAAAGAGATGATGATGATTTTTTAATACACTAAAAAGTTTAAAAAATCTAGAATTTGGAAAAAAAAGTCTCTACCCCAAACCCCAAAAAAAAAAAGGGAAAAAGGGGGGCGAAAATGACAAATTAAAAACGGGTAGGGTACCATACGGTTTCTGGGGTTTCTTTTTTGTGAGGTTTGTCTTCACATTCACAATCAGAATTTATCTCGTTTCTGGAAAAAAAAAGAAGGGAAATTTTACGGGAAAAAAAAAATTTTATGTTTCATTTTTACATTTTTGGCCCAAAAAACCCAAAAATACCAAAAATTAAAAAATAGTTTTTTGTTTTTTGTAAAAAAAGCGACACATTTTTTTAAAATAGTTAAGTTCCACTAAAAATTTTATTTTATATTTTGGGACAAAAAACTCCCCCCAAAAAAAACCCCCAATCAAAAAAAAGTAGGCCTATTTTTAAAGTCCCAAAATGATAACACCGTTGATCCCTTCGGAAAAAAATTTGATTCAAATAATATATAAATACAAAAAAAAAACTGAATTTCATTTTTTTGAACAAATTAGGGGGAAAGTTCCGAGAAAAAAGTTGTGACCCAATTTGGGCGGCTATTTACCTCCCCGGGAAAAGCAAATCAACGTACCTCTGAGTCTCCCCCATCCCAAACCCCCTTGCTGTTTGTGCTGCTTCTTATATTTGGCACCCCCTGCCCTCGGCTTGTACCCCCCCCTAGGGAAGGCTCCCTGCCCACGGTGGAAGCTTCTTGTCCCCTTGTTCCCTGCAGACTTTAAAACACAGCTTAGTAAAATTCCAGCCAAGAATTTTGCATCAATTTTGGCCCTATCAATTTTCTATTTCTTTTTCTTAAGTTTTTATAGAAGGCTTTATTTAGGCCTACATGTGTGAAGGGTTCTGACAGTCTTGTGTACGCTACTTTAAAAAGTAGCATGCTATCGCTAACGCTACATGCAATGCATGCAAAAAAAGTAGCTTCGCTATTTTTTCAGATGTAGCGATGCTACATGTGCGCTACACACGAAATATAGCGCGCTACTTTCCGCAACATGTTCATGTTTAATCGGGGGGGTGTTGAGATCTAAAATTTATCCCGTTTTTAAAGCCTTTTGACGTCGTGCCGGGATGATTTTAACTCCATTTATGTCAACTCGATCGTGATCTATCATCAAAGCACATAGTTTCGGTTACCATTGTGATAAAAGGCGTTCTTCAACGTTTAGGCTAGCTAGGCCTAACGATCAACAATCATATTGCATTTCTTCTTTATAACGTTTTTTTCACGGAATCACGGGCAGAAGAATGCGACAACAACTCTAGCCAGGTTCGGAATAGGCCTACTGGGCCGGGACAATAGCAGGAGGGGGGATATGACACTCATCACTTCATCATCATCACTTCGACGCAGAGAGAGCGAGGAGGCTCGCTCTCTCGGGGAGCGAGAAAGGAAGATAATGTGCAAGTGAGACGAGATGACGGGCCGGTCTACATGGCGAGCACATGACGTGGTGCGGCGGGCGTTACAGTTAGTTTGCAGTGCCGACTTTTGATTTTACGTGGTACTGGGACTACTGGCGCCGGACACACAAAAACCCCACAAAAATGTAGCATGCTACCGCTACAATATGCCCTTAATAAAGTAGCGCGCTCCCTGGCTCCGCTACACGTAAAAGTAGCATGCTACATATAGCGCGAAGTAGCCCCCTTTTCTCCCCAAGACTGGATTCTGATGTGTAGGATGATTAAGGATTTATTAGACGAGACACGGTGACAGATAGGAGATGCCAAACGGCTAGTTAATTTTAAAAGTAGGGTGTGGAAAGGGAACCCAACAGTTTACCTGGTCGGTGACTGCAGGGATCTCGTAGAAGAAAGATACAAATAATAAAAATTAATAATATTTATAATGTTAAAGAAATCAAATATTTTACGAGTCATTTCGAGTGTTTCGCTTATTAATACTACCCGACTTTAAAATAATGTAAAAAAAAAGTGTTATTATGTTTATTTTTTTTGTATCTTTCTTCTACGAGATCCCTGCAGTCCCCGCCAGGTAAGCTTTTTGGGTTCCCTTTCCACACCCCTATTTTTTTTTTTTTTTTTTTCTTGTGCAAAGTTGGCCTTTTCAGCCATTCTTCTGTCTTGCTATCCAATATAAGACTGCCTCCTTTTCTATCCTGCTCAGGTCTCGGGCAGGGAGTCAATGTCATTCTTGAGGGCGGCGCATCTAAAGAGATGCGCTCTGTCTTGATCTTCTAAATTACAAAGTTTGCAGGTGGCCGGTTCGTTGGTAATGTTGAAGCGGTGGGTGGTGCTGCAAGGACGTCTTTGCCCGGGTTACAACCCGGAAATGGGCGGTGGCCGTCTTCCTCGCCAGTTCTTTGTCGGGCCCTTTTTTTTGATCTCGGTCCACCAGTTCTTTAGTCGTGAAGTCCTTCTGTGGTTTTTCTGAAGATCCTTTTTGTGGTTGACTTGATCTTAGTTTGACATTTTGGTAGGAGAGAGGCGCTGCTGGTGGTTGCGGTGCTTTTGTGGGACTTTTGGCCAAGAAGTCTGCCTTTTCATTCCCCATGATCTTGCAGTGGCTGGGGATCCATTGAGTCTCTAATAGTTTGTTTTGCTGTCGGATGCCGACAAGGAGTTTTTTAAAAGCAGCGATTTAGGATGGAGGTTCGCTGCTTGAGAGACAAATTGGATGGCTGAGACGCTGTCGCTTAGGATCACAAATTTTTTTCTTGTTTAGGGGGAAGGCGGGGGTCTCGGCGATTTTTTCGGCCGCCCTGGCAATGGCTGCGACCTCAGCGTCGAAGTATGTTTCGCCAGCCCATTGGAGTGGGGTTTTCAAAGAAGATGCAGTGGATGCCGTAACCCGTTTTTGTTTGTAGCCGAGTCATAGGAGCCGTCGGTGAAGATGTGGGACCCACTCTTGAAGAGGAAATGCTTCTTCAGGTGCTTCTCCGGCAAACTCTTTCAGTTCTTTATGGTCATGGTCATCTTTCTTCTCGATGCCGTCAATTTTGGTCCCCGGGGCAAGCTGATTGGACTTGTCCGGCAGAAGCTCTGGGAGTGGTACGTCAAGTGGTGCACGTGGTGCTTCTAGGAGGATAGGACAGTTTTTTCCTCTTCAGTTGGTGGACTGTTCGCAAAGTTAGTGTGCGCCTTGACTTTTGAGGTTGGGTAGTTGACCATTTGTCGGGGTTTAGGCGCGCCAGTTTTTCGTGCAGTTGGACAGCGCGCTGCTCTCTTCTTAGCTGTAGAGGCTCAATTTGGCTGAACCACTCCATGGCGATAATTGGGGTGGTTTTCCTGCTCTCCGTTATGAGGCGAAGGGCTCGATTTTGGACTCTGTCGACATGGCTGGCGTGCGTTGCGGCGGCGGCAGGAAAGACTTCGGTGCCGTACTCAATGGCTGGGCTGATGTACGTTTTGTAGGTCGCGCCAGGGGTGTCTAGTTTTGCGCCCCAGGACACACCCGGGTACCCTTTGAAGGAGTCGTAGTCGTTTTTGGCCCTTCCTCTGCAGCCTTTTCAAAGTGGATCTTGCCGGTAATTTTTTGTCGAGAGTCACGCCAGGTACTTCATCTCATCTGTCTGTTTAATCTGTTCGCCCTCAAGAGTGATGTTAACTTGAAGGGATTGTGACTCATCGTGAAGTAGGTGCAGATGGTTTTGCTGCAGTTTATCTTAAAGCTGTGCACTTTGATCCAGCCTGCAGCTATCGTCATGGCGAGGCCCATTTTTTGGGTCCAGTCCAACCGGGCATTTTCCGTGAAGAAGATGGACAAAGTCGTCTGCAAAAACTTTGACGACAAGGCCCGGTATTCGATTCAATAGTTTGATGAGTCCATTGATTGCAATTTTGAAGTCGGTCAGCGCTGTGATTGTACCTTGAGCAACTCCCGGGTCGCGTCTTACGTGTTTTGCTATGGGCACCTTTGTGGACTACCTTGATACGCTTCTTGTTAATGAAGTCGGTGGAGCCATCTGACAGTGTTGTTTGGTACTTTATCTTTGATCATCTGCTTTACTGCCCATGACCGGTCGGTGGGGTCGAAGGTCTCCAGAAAGGTCGATGGAGACAGCCAGTGTGCTTTCAAACCCTTTTCTGAAACCCTCTTTGACTGTCTGCGCAAAGTAGGCGACTTGGTCTGTGGTTGCCTCGGTGTTGTCGAAACCTGCCTGGTCTTCGGCGATGATGTAGTTGCTTTCGAGGTAATTATCCAAGCGTGCATTGACTATTTTCTCAGCCCTCTTTTCAAGGGCGCTTGTGAGGGCAATTGGACGATAGCTGGCAGGGTCAGAGGCGTCTTTCTCAGGTTCAGAATTGGCGTGATGAAGGCAATTTTTCCCGCTTGATGGGACTTCACTGGTCCAGGAACTGTTTATGAGGTCGAGGACAAGTTTCCGTGCCTTAGGTCCCAGGTGTTTAAGGGAAATTCAACATGAATCTTGTCAGGGCCAGGCGCTTTTTTGTTGTCTAGTTTGATGATTGCATAATCCAGCTCCTGGGGGGTGAAAGGCCGATTGTAAGCGTTGTTTGCTTGTGCTTGTACTTAACATTAGACAGACATCATTGTAAAGCAAGGTCCCCTTCATTGACTGCTCTGGCTCTAGGCTGCTGGATGCACGGCCTATCTACAACCGGAGGCGGAAGGACACCTTACAGTGGTACCTTTATATTTTATAATGTACAAACAATGCACAGGCAGTGTGTACTGTGTGTAAAAGTGTTTATAACATAATGGTCTATGCAAAGTTTTAGAGGTGGGATACATCTTTCAATAGATACACATTTAAAGTATAAGTTTTTTGTAAGGTATAATATTATCATAATTTGTTTAGCCAAAAAAATGACGTTCCAAATTTTAAA
>JAMZAV010008656.1:0-26298 GCA_024449915.1 Sweltsa coloradensis | reverse complement strand
AAATTTGGGGGTGGGGGTTACCTGGGCCTGTTTGCTTTTTTGGGAAATTTTTTTTAAAATTTTTGGGATTAATTTTTAAAAAATTGAAAAAAACAATCTTTTTTTTTTTAAAAAAAAAAAAATCAGGGGTTGTAATGCCAAAAGTTTTTTTAAAATTTATATGCTCTTCCCGTAATAAGATGAAAAGGGCAAATTGGGAAAATTTTCATTGTTACATGCCAGTTTGTTTATTTTTAAGAAAATAGATTTTGGGTGTGTGTTTTTAATATAATGCTACGCACAAAAAGAAGCAAAAAATTTTTTTAAATTGCATAACACCAAAAGGCTTTTGGTTTTTTGTATGAACTTTAAAAAAAAATTTGATGAAAGGGGGTATATATAATGTATTTCCCATGGTCAAAACATCATGTTTTTTAAAATTAAAACTTTCCAAAGTGTTTTATTATTATTTCACAACGGGTGTTTTAAATTTGAAAAAAACGAAAAGTTGAAATAACAAAAAAAACAAAATTAACATATATAACGCTTGTATCAACATTTACATTTGGGACTGAAATTTTCCCTCGGGAATTTCCCCTAGGTTTTGAAAATCATATTTCAGTTCATTAATCAGAACGTCAAACGGACAAAATTTCACGCTGATTTCTTTATGAGAGAATAATCAATAAAAAATCCATATCGTTGAAAAAAACCTCTTTTTTTACCCAAATTGAGGAAGAAATGACAAAACAAACGTTTTTTAAATTTACTTTTACGCGTCGCACAAAATTTGGGACAGTTTTTTTTTTGTGAATTTATAAACAGGGAATTTGAATGGTGTGGTAAGTATTACGAGCTTTAGCTATATTTACTATATGAGATTACCCCTTATTTTCTATTTGTGTATCATTTATCGTCACTTTCATTAACATAATTTTTGGAAAAGGGTAAAAGCACATTCCCGCGCCCAGATTCTAATTTATTTAACTCCCTGAACAAATCAGGCAAATTTTACTTTTGTATAGGCCGAACAAATTATGAGTCGACGATTTGTACCATTTAGTAACCCCTTTGACCACGTGTTATGAAATTTATAACTTTATTTTTTGGAAAATTAAACCCTACTTCCCCCATGCAGTTACGTCCAAAAGCCAAATACGGCGCATTGGTGGGTATTATTATTTTTTTATTTTTTTTTGTTTTCATAGCAGTTGTCGAAAAGTTTGCCCCGACATATTATTATTATTATATTATTATTATTATTTATTATTTTATTATTATTTTTATTAGTATTATTATTATTATTTATTATTATTATTTTTTATTTATTATTATTATTTTATTGGATGATTTCAAACAAACTGGGTTAAAACCGGAGTAAATTTTGTACGGACACTCAAGTATTCCAGTGTACATTAATACATATTACTTTGTTTAACTCTATCTAAAATAAGTCTTTAAAAATTTGTAAATGTTGTGATGATATTTTCTTTCTGCTGTGTCGGTCGTGGCCGATTTTCGTCGCCCCCTAGCTTTTGCCTTCGGATATGGGAAACCACAAAAAACCAGTCAGGACGGAAGCTTCTCGAATCTCGAAGTATCATCCTTAGTTTAGAAATTTACAAACATTCTACACGTTTTTGAGTATTATCCCTTTGAGTTCGATGTATACTTTGGGGTTGAAGATCAGTTGTTTAATGTTTTCATGTAACTTTTTGGTATGATGCCTTTGGGGCTGATATAATAAAAGGGATTGTATTTCCCTTTTTTCTGTTTCCCACATTTTTTGATCCAATTGCAAGTTCACTAATTGTCAATTTTTTTTCCAGTGGTCTCGAGTTAGGCACTTTGGGATAGCAACGTCGATAAGGGTAGTTTCTTGTTTTTTTTGTAAATTTTTTTTAAAATCCGGTCTTTTGTGATGTATCGTTTGGTCGTTATAACTTTTGGGTCGTAATAATTGTAATCTTTACTATTAGTACTTTCTTGTTTGTATTGTAGTAAGGTGTGTGTGTGTCAATGATGTTTTTTTTTTTTCTATTTTTTGATGAAATGTTAGCACTTGGTTTATGTCGTAGAGGAATCTGTTTGACATATGACTTGCACCCGGATATGAGTTTTCGATTGTTTCACCCTTTTGCACTACATTTTCTACTTTGATCTTTACGTCGCATCTTGTATTATGTTTTTTTTATAATTTTTCGTGCAATCACCTGTTTTGAAAGCCATCAAAAACCCTTCTTTTTTCTCCAAATATTTCCCGTTTTTTTAACCACCTTTTTGGGGTTTTAATATCTACGGCCCTTTTGTGTATTTCATCATAAGTCTCTGGTGGGGTTTTTTGAGAGACGAACCTTTTGAAGCGTCAGTTATGATTTCCCCCGTAGATTGACATTTTCGTTTGCTAGTTTGAGGGGATTTAATGATTTGTCATTTAGAACCACAGCCCTATGCAGTGGGGTTTGGTTGCTTTTTGAAAAAAAAGTATTTTCTTAAAATGATATTTGTTTTAAAATTAATTTTTCAGATCAATTAGGCCCCGTCCTCCTTTTCTCTTGAAGTGTCAATCTCTCTATTGCTGATTAGGATGATTATTCTGGTTTGGTAAGTGTGTACGGTTAATATTTCCAACGGGATTTTGTCGCGTCCATTTAATTATTCCAAATGATATGTCAGTACTGGACGATATTATTTTTGCTGTGATCTTGTTTTTTCCGTTTTGTTGGGCTTGAGGGTGACTTTAGTCTTTTTTTTAGTATCTATCAATTTTGCTTATAACTTTTATGTTTAATTTGGCAGCTTGTGAGAATCCTAATATTTTTATACTCGTTATCGCCCTTTTTCCAATCCTTTTCATCATCTGCTTTTAAATCTTTTGTTGTGTAACCTTACCCTTTTTGATATGTAGCGTCTTCATTTTTTCTACTCCAAAAATATGCAGATATCTTGACTAAATTTAATGTTGTATTTGATGTTTGTGACAAATTTGATGATACAACTTAGGTCATCCCTGTAGAATAGGTGGGAAATTGTGGAAACCACATTATTGTCCTTTAATTTTAAAAACCCTAGTCGATTCGTTAACATATGTGGGCAGTGGGTTTAATGACAGAAAAAACCATAATGCCTTAATGAGTCACCTTTGGGAAAAAGCCACGTTTATTTTTATTGGTCTGTAGTTAAACGCTGGTTTTTATATTTAGTTTTAGTGTTGTTCTATGTCCCTTACTGTCTTCAAAAAAATTTACAATTACGGGGTTATTTTTAATATTTGTAAAATTGAAAAAGCCATGTGTGTGGTGTTGATCAAAAGGGTTTTTTTGTAGTCAATGTAGTTTACGTGAAAATTCCTTTTTTTATTGTGTGCCTGATTCTTTCAGTAGAGTCAATAAAAAGTTTTCTTTACATCCCTGTGGGGTTCTTACAGCACCTTTTTTTCCTCGGGCCCTGATATTGTGTTTTCGCAAGATTATATACTTTTTTTGTTATGCTGAAATAAAAATTTTATATATAGTTTGGGGAATGTAAATTGCCCAATTTACTTGGGGTTTTTGTGTCTTTTCCTTTGGTTTTAGAAAGGGGTTTCTCCTTTATAAAGAAAATTGGGATTTCTTTTAAACCCCTTTTTAAACCGTTTTAGACATTTTTTAATTTGATTGTGAGTAGTATTTAATTTCTTATACTTATTATTATTATTTATTTACTTATTTTTATTATTATTATTATTATTATTATTTTTATTTTTTATTTTTATTATTATTATTTTATTATTTTATTATTATATACCTACTACGATTTGTTTTTTGAGAATGTCTCACCTTTTTTATAACATAACAAAAAGGGTTCGCATGAAATTTCTCTGTTGCTAGATTCATCCCCCATCACTCATTACTTTTGCTTTTTTTTCTTATTTTATGTAATAAATTTTTTTATTTCTTTCTTATTAAGATTTGTATTAATGCATCTGGGAATGTATTTTTTGGGGGTGCCGATTTACTACACTGGATTTCTTCAAAGGGTAGCGTTTAAAACAAAATTTTGCGAATCAGATTTATTTTATTAACATTCGTTCCCTTACATCGAAGTAGGAAAAATGAACATTTTTATTTAAAAAAAAAACATTTCTTTCCTTTGAAGAAAAAAAGTGGGGCGCATACGAAAAATATTTTTAAAAAAAAAATTTTGTACAAAAACGAATAGGTTGCTTTGAAGTGCTCCTCTCCATGCAAAATCAAAAATCAATCTAAACATGAGTACGGCAGAGCTACAAACTCACCTTAAAAAGGGTCAAGGCAATATCTTGGGTTTTTTTATTTGGGTTACTGTGCTCCCATTCTGTCATTGACGCTGCATTAAAGACAAAGTTATTCAATTTTAAAATTTTAAAATAACGTGTTTGTTTATACTTTTAATTTTAAATACAGCCCCACAATTTAAAAGGGTTTAAAATGTTTCTTTGAAACTTCGGGTTTGGGCCCAAATGGGTTTTTGGCAGTTTGCCAGGGCAATAAAAACAAAAGTATTTTGGGCTATTTTTTTAAAACTCACTCTAAAGGTTTTGTTACACAAATTTTTTTATTTGTGAAATAACTTGGGGGCTATGTCATAAGTATAAAAATTAGTGTTATTTTTTCTCAAAATAACGAACACTCTGTTTTTTTTTGGGGGGGACATTGACTCTTGTGGTAAGAAGACGCATACGTCATCCATCAACGTGACTGAAATGTTCTTGAAGGGCCTAGTGAATATCAGTGAACACGCATAGGACAGAAGTTGTTCATAAAGGGGGCCCAAATAGTGGGAGAATACTGCAAAAAAGTGACACCAAATTTTTTCCTTGGCGAAACAATCGTCGAAAATGCCCAAAAAGGAGAAAAGAACAAAATTTTACAGATAAGCAGAAGAAGAGTTTTTCTTGGGAGCAAATATTGCAAAATTTCGTTCTTCGATAAAATAAAACCCTCTTTTATGAAAAAAACCCCTAAAAACATAAAACTATAATCGTAGTATTTAAAAATGACATACTCGCTAAATTTTTTAATATTTACATAAAAACCACTCTAAAATTATCCACTAACAAAAAATAGCTCTAAATTAAAAAAAAATTATGTGATGTAACATAATTTAAGGTTTTATTTGCACTTTTGGGAAAGAAAACATAATGTAAAAAAAAAATTAACTATCAGCATTTTCTTTAAAATTCGGAAAAAATTAAACCCCCACATGCCAATGTGAACCTTCTTCTTTTTACCGGGTTTCCCTTTTAGTTCAACTTTATGCCCCCTCCGGAAAAAACCCTTTTTAACATTTTAAAAAATTTAAAAAGAAAAAATCTTTCTTTTTTTAACCTTTTGACAATGTTTCCCTTTATTATTTTTTCTAAGCTCTTTGTTTTTTTCGTAATTTTTTTGGGTTTACAAATAACTGAATATGTCATGCAACCAATATTTTTACATCATGTTTTCATGTTTAATTTGGTTTATGTTCCCTCCGTATTTTTCCATCTTAAAAAAATTAAAAAAATTGTCTTAACCCCCCAGTTAAGCCTTTTTCAGCTTTTTGGGTTTTTTGATTATATTCTTGTTAGATTTTTTTTGTAGGCCTAGAACATTAATTTTTTATTTGACAATTTGCTAGTGTTGAGTCATGTAGTTCTATGTTTCTAGACAATAAAAAATTGTATTTTTTAAAAAAAAAAAAAAAAATTTTAAATTTGTTGATCTGTTTTGGCTATGTTCCTAGATAAAAATATAATTTAAAAAATTATATACCCGTTTTCTAATGGTTTTGACCGAATTTATTTAATTTTGGGCATTTTCTTTACATAGTTGAATATATTTTTTTTACTGTTTTTTTAAAACAATTTTTTATTCCCTTTTTTCCATTTATTACAAATATAATAAACCCCTTTTAAAATTTTTTTTCCCTTATTAGCTTTTTACTGGGGGAAAATGAATTTCCCCAAACTTTTTTCCTTAATAATGGCTTTTTTTTATCCCCCCCCTTTTTTTAACCTGATTTTCCCGCCCTTTTTTCCCCCTTATGCCCCCATTTTTTTTTTAAAGCAAGGATTTACAATTTTAAACTTTTTCCTTGAACCGTTATGGGTTTTTTTTAAAAAAGTTAGGGGGCCCCTAATTTTTCTTTTTTTTAAACTTTTGAATCAAATTTTATGAAGTTTTTTCAAAATTGTTTTTTTTTTTATGCTCAAAGGGTCAAAAAAAAAAATACTTTAAAGTTTAAAAATCTTTAGGTCTAAAAATTTTATTTTAAGAAAAAGTTAGTAATAAAATTTTGTTAAAAAAGGTTTTGGGTTTAAAATTTTTTGGGTTGTACAAAGGTTTGGTTTATTTTGAACCCCCCTTTTTTAAAAGTTTTTGGCCAAACCCCGTTTCCCTTACAGGTCCCACGAAATGGGAGACCTGACCGATTTTTTTTCCCGATTTTTCCCTCATTTTTAATTAAAGGTTATCCCCTTAACGCCCCGGGATTCCTTTCCCAACCCTTTTCCCAAACCAAATCCCTTCCTAAGGGGGGCCCAAAATTTACAAATTTTTAAATACACAGCGGTTCAAAAAAACAACTTTTTTGGGTTTTAGGCCGGACTCAAGGACAATTAAAAAAACGCATATAGCTTTTTTTTTTGTTTCCAGAAACAAAATATTTTTTTGGGCAAAAAACAGCCAAGGGTGATTTTTTATGTATTGTCGTCTTGTTCATAGTTCGTATGTGAAGCCTAACAACGACTTTAATTTCTGCTGGTGGGGGAATTTCAAACGACTTACATTCCAGTTGACTATAAAATAGGTTTTGTAAATTTTCATGAGGGGGCCTGGGAAGGGGGTGGGTTTTAAACCCTTTAAAAATTGTACTCTGCAATTTTTGTTTTAAGATTGCTTATTCCAATCCAATTGTATGCCTATAAAATGTACATTCTAAGGGCGTGAATTCATAAAAACGAGATTTTTAGGATTCCCAAAGCCCAGGGGGTTTTTTAAAATTTTTGGACGAATGTTAATAGAAAATCTTTTTTAGGAATGGTTTTATACTCCCCCTTTTTATTCACTTTTTCCCAAAAATTAAAAACCCCTTTTAAAAAAAATTATAAAAATTTAAAAATAAAACTATTGTTAAAAAAATTAATAATGGTTTTTGGGTAGTTTTTATAAATGGGTACTTTTTTTTTTAAAAAATAACTTTTTACGTCCAAAGGAAAAAGAGATAAAAAATTTTATGCAAAAACATGATTATATTAAGGCTTTTATCAAAATTTAGAATTTTATTTTTTTTAAAAAAGGTGTTTAAAAATTTCCCCCGATATAAAACTAGGTTGAAATTATAAAATTTATAACCAAAATTTTTGAATATTTTACAAATTTTTAAAAATTTATTCACACGAATATAAAATCATATAAATCATATTATAAAATTTTTAAGTCAAACAACGATCATAATCCGTTTCTTCAGCTAATCGCATATTTTATCTGAACGACGTTACTTTTCAAATTTAATATTGGTATGATATTGAGTGACGTTTGTTCGTTGTATTTTGGAGTATGGAGAAACTTATAAAGGTCTATTCGGGTCTTCGCGTGTGTTTTTTTATTATTTCTTCATATTTATGTTCTTAAAAGACAACGCACGCATTGTCATTTTAAATCTCCTTTGGTCTATTGTGTGACAAACAATCTGGCGATTTTTCGTAAACGTTTTCAGCTTTATAACCCACGTGTGTGTGTGTGTTAACAGTAAATACACCAAAATCATAGGGAGCAAAGCTACATAGTCAACAGATTGATGACGAAGAAGAATAGGAAAATACAATGTGTCCTTGTTGGTGGAGGTGCCGGGTAAATTATATAATCCCACTATTAGGTAAAGCTAGCACCGCCCCCGAACCGCAACGTCACAAAAAACATTCTGTGCAATAATAAATCCATATCGGTTTGTTAATAAACTCGTTTTATTTATTTATTAATGTCCATTAATACATGGATTATTACTGAATCGTCTTGGAGTGGTTGGTATAAATTTCCTGAGGGGATGACTTTCTAAAACATGGCTGCTTGAAGGAGACTTCGAAGAAAACGGGACTTTGGGGATTAAGTAAAGTCAACTCCAGTACCGGTACTGAACAAAAACCGAAACTCAACTGGCGGTATTCGTGGTTTCGCTGTCTTTAAGAAGGATTTCAATTCCAAACCGCTGAGGTAATGTTCGTAAAGACAATTGTAATCCGTGTTCCTGCGTTTTGCCTATTTAAATATATGTCCTAAATACTTCTTGTAATAAAAAATGTATACTAACATCTTACAACTGCATTGCCTAAATACAAACATAATTTCAACCTCGTCGAAAACAACAAATCATGACTACTCTGTATCAAAATGTGTGCCGCATAGTAACAATTTAGTGTCATTAGTGTGAAGTTTCTTCACAGACTTCTAAATGAATTAAAAAATAAATCATCCTTTTCCATTGTTCAAGTCTCGTTGTTGGTGGAGGTGCCGGGTAGTTATGTATAAAGTATAGGGGACGTTAGCCTTCCCCGCCCCCCGAACACCCAAGGTCATTAAAAACATTCTGTATCATTCTTGTTAAAGGACAATTATAACAAAAAACGCATATCTTTTGGAGGTTTTGTTTGTTTTGTCTATTGAGACGTGACACCCACAGACTACGGACTGACGGACAGAAATGTAAGGGATGTAGGGGAGCTTCGCTTTCTAATAAACTGTAGAATTGAAGCAGTCATGGCAACATATCTGGTTGAATTTCCCTATTGTCTCTCACTGGAAGTGAGTTCTTGTAAATGAGCTGAGTTTTTACGCAATACACACGCATATTATAATGTATATTTTAATGTAGGGCCCAAATAGTGCCAATGTTATTATATACATCAAAAAGTGTATTTTGTGTAGCCAATCTTCATAGCAGTGTACGTGAATGTTACTATATAGGATTTTATATTATACTCAGGTAACAGATTAAATTACTCTATATTTCGTACCCGGTTTCTAGCCTTGAACTTTCTACCAAAAATTAGCTACAACAAAACAAGGATAGGATATGAATAGATAGATGATGAAACTGAAAATTTCATGTTCTTTAGTAAGAGAGGGGGAAAAGCTAAACCCAAAATTCCACAGCGAAAGAGAGAGGGGATTTTAACTTCTAAAGATCGCTATAAAGGAACGATAAAACCCCTTTAAAGTAGCAAAAAAGTTTCGTTTTTTTCTGTGCGCGCCATTTGGGCGTCCCCCCCCCCCCCCCCACTCCAAACCCACTTTTATCCCCCTCTCACCCCAAAAAACAAACTTTCCCTACTGCTGCTTGAAAGGGCCCATTATTCTCCCACCTCCACAAACCACGAGCTCAGGAAGACATTTTGTCACTTTTCTAAAAGTTAATTTCGAAAAATTTAATTAAAATTAGTAAATTAGTGACAAACTCTTTGTTTATAATAATTTTTGCGTCTTGAATCTGTGGGTTTTAGCTCACACCGCCAGGACTTCAATGCAAGGTTAATTTTGTGTATGCGAATTAATCACTCTCAAATTTTTTTTTCTTTTAAATAAATATTAATTTTTTTATAATGTTTTTCATACAGTCTTCCAAAAACGTTCACAACTTTTTGAGCTTTGCGAAGTAAAAATTGAAGTTTTTAAGGTTGTTGTTGCTGTTCTCATATTTTAGTTTCTTGTAATTAAAAAAAAATCATTAAAATTTTGGGGAATATAGCCTCATATTGATGATTTTTATTGTTTTGGGTTTGAAAAAAAAATATTTTTTTTCGTTGTAAAAATTAACACATTTCCAAAAAATGAACACTGGTGAGAGGGAAAATTAAGAAAAATTTATTTTACTTTTTTGTGATGGTTTTTGGGTGAAAACCAAACCGAGATTTATTTGCTCCGCCCTTTTTAAGTTTAAAAATTATATAAATAAAATTTGGGAAAAAAAGCTGTTATCTTCAACACAACTTGGAAAATCTAACTTTTGTCGTAAAAAAAGATACCTAAAGAAGTAAAAAATGGAAATATAAAAATGTAAAGTTGAAGGGG
The DNA here is from genome assembly GCA_024449915.1 of Sweltsa coloradensis. NCBI lineage: Eukaryota > Metazoa > Arthropoda > Insecta > Plecoptera > Chloroperlidae > Sweltsa > Sweltsa coloradensis. The sequence continues at coordinate 16,255 of JAMZAV010008656.1, read as the reverse complement.
GACACTTTGACACGTGTTTTTGTAGAAACGACAAAACGAAAGAATTCAAAAACGTCGCGATAAAATTCAGCAATTCCGGGGACATGTTCTCCGAAAATTTACGGGGGCTGTCACAACTTGAGATGGCGAAAAAACTACATAAAAAAATGTCTGAAGTAAAGCGTTAGTTTGTTGAAAAAAATTATCGTTTTCACCAGAATTCAAATAAAAATGTTTTAAAAATGAAATTTCAGTTCATTTCCCAAATTATTATGTTTAGTACCCCACTAAACAACTTTACTTTTTTGCTTTTCTGCAAAAATTTGAAAAAAAATGTGGCACTATAAGCAAATAAAAAATCAGAAAGTGCTCGGGGCGTCACTTTGTACTAATTGATATTATTTAAACGCAAAATAGTCCCTCTTCTAAATCAAGTTCAATATTTTAATTTTCTAAAAAACAAAAAAACTGTTTTTTTCATTTCTGGGTTTAAAAGTCTTTCTAAAATCAGTTATCTTCGCTAAAAGTTGACCTGACGTCCCAGTGACGTAGTGGAAATGATGGTAAAACTTTTTTTTGAATCGCCCTTTCCTCCTCTGATTTAAACTGTCCCCACTAAAAATTTGTTTCTGACTGGGTGACTTTAAATGCATTTAAATTTTTTTTCTCTTTTTTTAAATAACTTTTATCCTTTCAAGCAGCTTTCATTTCTTTTAAAAAATTAAAAAACTAGATTTCATGTGAATCTCAATTTTTGCTCGTCTTTTATTTCCCGGTTAAGGTCTAGTTTTTTCCCTTCTATGTTTTTTCCCCCCCCAACATTTAAAAGTTCGCCCCCAAATGGCGCTGTGGTTTGCTTTCTCACCCACTTTAGACGGTAAAACCCCAACGAAAATGTTTTTATCCTGTCATGGCTAAATGAGAGTGAATAAAAGATAGCCCCCATACACTAAAGGCATCTTAAATGAATGGGGAAAATATTTAAAAATCAAATAGGTGAAAGAAAACCCCCTCGTTTTTTTCTAAACCCCCCGTGGGTAAAAATGCTTAAATTGCGCACAGTTGACGCACGAAGAATCACAAATACCTCTATACAAAACTCACTTTAAAAAACACATACTCCGGCACTTTTTTTAATCACAAATACAATTTCCCCAGCAAAAAGTAAAAAAAAATTAAGTCAAAAATATAGTAGCTGGTCAACAAATAAAAATTAATTTTAAAAAATCCACCATGTTGATAATCCTTACCTGTGATTAGACAAAATTAAAAATGTGTAAAATATTTGACTGCTTTTCTTCACGCAGAATTTTACATATCATTATAATGAAAAGAAAAATTTTTCTGCCCTGGTTTTAGGCTGCCCAATCATTGTTATTGGCATTGTCTAAACCTTATATTTAAGTTGGTATTCTGGCGAGGTCAGCTATCCCCTTTTTCTCGACAACTCATAAGCATTCCCTATTAAAAAATGATTTTTTTTTATTAATTGAAAATCAAATAAAAAAGTTAAATTTTTTGGTGTGAAATAGTTCCTACAAAGGTTTTGATATTTTTGTGTGTTTTTTTTTTTATAAAAGGGGCACAGGGATGCCGAACCGCCTTCTAACGGGAAAACTTTTTGATCTCAAAAAGCCCTGCATAGTATTGCAACAAAACGGATCTAAACCCGGGTCATATCCAATTAAATTTATATATAATCATCTATAATAATTATTTTTTAATAACCCCGACCATTGCAACGTTTTTCCTGTTTGAAATTATAACGCAACAATGATGGTCAAATTTTTTATTATATTTTGTATTGCAGATCTAAAAATCTCCCTCATAATCTATTTAGTCGTGACTCTTTACACTAATTTTTTTGATTTGGGGTTATTTTCCATACAAAAACTGTTAGCCTTTACTCTTTTCCAAAATAAATTAACCCCTGATTTTTTAATTTTTTTGTGGGGTGTGTAGTTAAGGTATCGTTAAAAACCCTTTAAAATAAACCTTTAATTCCCCCTATATTAGGATGAGAAGCTCTCTGTATGAGCATCCCTTTTTCTGTGGGGCCGTCTTTCTGCCCAAAAACCCCGAACACGGCGTTCGATTGATATCTTTTTTTTCATTGGAGAACGGTCAGCTTTTCCCCTTCCAAAAGGGTGTATATTTTTTCGTCCCTTGGGGGTAAGCCCAAAAAATTCTACAATCTATACCCGACCCCTCCACCGTTTTTAAATCGCACCAAAAATTTGATTATAAATTCTTATCTTTATTTATCAAAATTATTCAAGCTTTTTTATAACCTTCGACAACTTGCGTAAAAAAAGGTTTCAATAATCCTTCGCTATAAATTCTTAACTAACTATAATTCGATCGCAAAGCTTTGTATTATTATTATAGAGTTACTCCTCTTTCATTTTTTTGTTTCATATTCGCTATCCACTTAAACTCTTGTTATATTTATGCTCAAACTTTTTAAAATAGAGTTTTTAAATGACTGATTAGGTTTTAAAATAATTCCGAGGGCATTATCCGGGGATCTATTTTTTAATAGTTACTATATACAATTTTTTTGCTAGTAAAACCCATGAACGGTTTTGGAATACAACAATATGTTTAACAATTTTTACTTCAGACTGCGATCATGATTTAAATATTCTATTCCCGAAAAATACGCTATAGTTTTTATCATCGTACACAAATTTAAAGGGTACAGTTTTAGAGTTTTTTTAACAAAATGCGCAACGCTTTTTTTTGCATGGGGGCCCGGGAAGCTTTTTCGAAAAGACAAGATAAACAAGTCCGGTTACGGGTATGCCCAAAAATAGGAACATTTCTTGTTCCTCTTTTGACCTATCTGTGCCGGCCTGCGATTTCAAATTTAAATTGGTTTTGGCTTGTTTATTTCATTTTTATTTAAAATCGTATGCCTCTACTTCCGAGCTAATTTGAATATTTCTAAATAGATTTCTTTAAATAGGCAAAAAATTAATTGTTTTCAAAATGAAAATTGATGGGGCCTGCATTAAAAAAATTGCGTGTTGTTTCCCCCGTAAAAAAAACAATTAACAAATACACATTGATTCTCGTGATTAAAACCGGGATTTCTTCGAATTTTTCCATAATTTCTATTTTCATTTCTTATTTTTAAATGTTCTATGATTTTTAGAGATGTTTTCATAGGGGTCACAGTTTTTGTCAATGGCCCCAAAACGCATTTTTTTAAAATGATTTTTTTTTGTATAAATTATTTTCCTAGCGTAATCACCGCCCAAACAATAATTTAACTAAAAGTTCACACGCCTTATGAAATTTTTTCCCTTTCAACAGTACATTCCAGTGTTGGCTCTGATTGGGAAAGGGTTTTCCGGGTTCAATTCAACCCCGCGAGACCGGGCAACCCTGCTGAAGGTTTTTCCTGGGTTTTTTCCTCAGTCGTTAATGCAAATGCAAGAGATGAGTCCTTTTAAAACACCCTCGCATCCTTCAAAATTATCCGCACTCCCTAGTTAAAAAGTAAAGGGGGAGCTAAATTGCACCCTGGGCAGGTTTCCCCCAAAAAAATTATTATTACTTTTGTAAAATCGAGCATCGAAAAAAATACGCTTGTGATCTAAAACTGGGGAAATAAAATATAAACAAACGGGTTTGTTGTTTTGTTGACATCTCTAAATTAAACAAACTGGTTTGTTGTATTGTTGACATCTCTACAATAAAATTGTTTTTTTTAAAATCTGGTAGGATATTTTTATCACTTGTTATTGTGGATGGGACATTCCACATTTGCATTTAATACGTATTGTATCAAAAGGCAACTATGCATTCAATACTAAAATTTTTCTAAAAATCTGATTGGGCATTCTTACCTATAGATTTACTAGTAGACACAAAATGAAATTAAACCCTTTTTTTTTGGGGCGTCCCTCTGTTATCACATTTTTCCGGGAAGGTGAGGGTTTGAAAAAGTCTGGGGACCCTTGTTCTATCTTAAATTCCAAAATCCGACGAATCAAACTCAAAGACTAACTCGTCGTCGCACAAAGGGAAAACCCCCTTTCTATTTATTAGAGATAGCTTCCATACCAATGATTTTCTCTCTTGACAAAGTTAACAAATAGTTCCGATCCAAAAAGATAAGGTTTTTTTTGATCACGTATTCCCTCTCTTTTTCAATTTATTTTTTTGTTTTTTGTTTTACGGTGCAAACTATTTTATTCATATTTTTTTTTTATTGAACACTGAGAACGATCATTTAAAATAGTTTTAAAAAAATTCTGACTCGCCCGGGACTTCCAGACATTACACTATCGAAGTTAAAACCCTTTCTCAAATATTCTTTGCCCGCTAGAAAACGTTTTTCTCAAACGACACTGGAAGAAACGGTATTTTTGTGGAAACGGAAGTTCGTGGGGTTTGTTCGATGTGACCACTTGTCCGAAATTTCTTTCACTCTATGGTCGAACAAATTTTCCCACTTGGAGTAATCACTAGGCACCATTTGCCCTATTGGAGAAAAAAAATTCGTCCCTAAGACTCTCTAACTAGGCCAACCTCCGGGCAATCTTCTCGTGAGTACGGACTCTCGACCCCTTGACCGTAACAAATCCCAACTACTACTAAATCTTTACAAATAGGTCTACTTCAGTCTTATGTTGCTCTTTCTTATTTAAAATACCAACGATAATATATAGTAAAACCCTTTTAATTCTGTTAATTTGTTTCTTATATTTTGGGGCCCCCAGCAGGCATCTTTTTTTGTCCCTCCGTCTGGGCGTATGTTTAAAAACTCACGAAAAAGCCGAAAGCCCCCGTTGTATTTTTTTTTGCCCTTAAAAAAAGGCCCATACAGAAATTTTTTTGGGGACCCTTGGGGGTTAAGGCGGAAAATTCCCCCCATAAATTTTATATTTAACTCGTACCTCCCCCTTAGTAAGGGTGGAAAAGTCGAAAATGATGGTAACTTTTTCCTCTTTTGGTCTTTGGGTTCTCCCCTAAATACAAATTTAATTACTGATCGAGCTTGAGTTTTAAAATTTTTGTCGGTATTAATTTGTCAAACCCCCTTTCCGGGGGTATTTCCCAATCAATCGAGAATTTTGCCTCTATCAAAAATGAAGTTCTTGATTTTTTTAAACAAATTTGCTTTAAATAGCATTTTATCAAAATTAAAAGCTAAAACTCAAATTTTAATGTTTATTGCTCTCTAGTGCATACAGTCAAAACGCTTCAGACCCTCAACTGAAATATAGTGGTCAAAAAAAAAATTTTTAACGAATTTAAAGGGTTAAAAAACCGATATTACTACTCAAGCTAACGCCGATTATGATTCGGGAGATCAAGGTTCGAATCCCACCCCCGCATCCTACTGAAGTTTTAAAAAAGGTTCTTAGTCGTTGATGCAAAGCAAGGGTTGGAGTCCTCGTTCTCCGCCATTGGACATTCCCTTTTCAATTCCCCCCCTCCAAAACTAGACCCTGAAGAAGCACTATAAACGTCCCCGGAATCTTTCTAAGAGAACAAAAAATAACCTTAATTCAAATTTAATTACCAAGTTTTATTTAAAAATAAAATTAAAAAAAGTTAAAAAAAATTTTTGTACACAATATCGTTTTTTTTGGGAAGGGTTTTTTTGATCTATACAAGTTTTGTGTGAGAGTAAAATTGATTAGGGGTACGGAGAAACCCCTTTCCATGGAGACCCCGGTTTTGCGTAGGGAAATGTCTTAAATTATTTTTTTTTTCGTTATTTAATGTTTCGTTGGTTTTAAACAAAATATTCCTCATCTCTTAACCCTTACATGATAAAACCCTTCATACCCAAACCCCAATGTGTTTTCAAAAGGGGCTTTTTATGAACCCTCAACAAAAAAAATCAAAAAAATACTAAGAGCAAACGCCCCCCTCGCGAACTTTTGACTTGTTATAAAGACCTTCCCTTTCTTTATCCAACTTTTCTTAAAAAATGTGAAGGGGTTTCCTATTTAGACTATTGGCTTCTAAAAACCTCTTTTCCCCAAAGGTTTCTGAAAACTAGCACGAAACGTTCTCTCTGATCCCACGTTTTCCAGACGAAAGAAAATTTCTCAGTTTTTTTAGAGGAGGCAAACTTTTCCTTCAAATTGCTCACTATTGATTTGGAGTCTTGAAACCGAAAAGAGAAAATGATAAACAGTTTTTTCACATCCATAACCCGACTGCTGGAGGGGAAGTGGCGTCTTGGAAAACGTCGTTCCCCCCAATATTTTTAAAAATATTTCATTTTCCACATGTTCTGATTCATTCATACAGTTCGCGATACAAAACTTAAAATCTGTGCAAAATTTCAATCTGTTTTATTACTTCCAAGAAAAAGTTTCCCTTTGCATTTGTTCGGGAGCGCTTTTGATCTGTGACTTTTTTTACCTACAAACACCATATCTTTTACAACATTTCTTGTTTCCTCTATTTAGTATACTAAAACCGTTTACAGTATCCTGGAAGCTTGCCGTGTTCACTGAAAATGTTTAATAGCGATTTGTCTGGTTCCTGTTTTCTCTCAAATGAAAATAGAGCCCTGTCGAACTCCTTTTTCACATGTTCTTTACGATTTTCATTTTTTTTTTATCATTTGTATCAAATTTTTTTTCCCATTGTCTTCTTGACTAAATGCACAGTTTTTTTTTGTTTCCTCTAAGAGTATATTTTTTCATGTGCTGGTCACAAGACTTAAGACTTTCTGGACTTCCTATAAAATGGTTCCTGTTTTTGATTTGTCCCACGAGACATTTAGTTTACCACTTTGGGGGGGGGTTTTGAAATCGTTGTAATCACTGTTTTTTCAAAATGTCAAATTTGATTATTTTTCCTCTCTAATTGCATTTAGACAAAAAATCAACAAAAAAATAAATGGTTTCAATTCATACCCCTACTTTATAGTCCATTACTTTTTGAAAATGGGGAAATATGGGGGAAAAACCGCGGCCCCCGGCACTTTTTACCCCAATTTTTTTTAAGGTCAAAAGGGAAAAAACACTAATTTGATAAATTTAATTTCTCGAGGTTCAATTTTTTTTTTTTAATTTTAGTAGTTTCGAAGAAATTGAAAAAATTTGACTGGTACTCTAAAAAAGGAATTTTTAGATGGACTTTTAAAAAATGTGATATTATCATATTGGGGCCAGCCGTAATAAAACAAAGTTTAACCTTCAAAATAATAGTCTGAAACTTTACATTTTAACTTTTTTGACCCCAAAAATTGGTCACAAAAAAATTTTTCAAATAAAAAATTACTTTTTATTTTCTTCTACGTTTTTTCTTACTTTTCATGTTTTGTAAATTTTTTTTTATGACTGCAATAGTATTACCATGTATTTGGATTGGGCTCTGATTTAAAACTTGCAAGTCATGGTTCATTTGTAAAAGTTTAAAAAATTCTTAAAAAATTCGAACTGTCGAGTTGATATGATGAAAAGGAAAAGATTTTCGATAAAAGTTTTTGGCAATCATACTATTTTTACTATAACCCTTTGAAAAAATAACGAATTTTTTTTAAGTTGTGAACTAGTCAAAAACTGCAAGTCGGAATACTTTTACAAATTGCAGCAAAAGCTCGTCCAATTTCCTTTTCGGTTTTCTTTTTGAGCAATCGCCAAAACCCGCCATATTAGGTTGAAATCCCCAATGCCGCAGACTGTGGTTTCCCTGTCTAAGAAAGTCCCGATACTCTTCGAACAAATTGAAATTTTTTCTGCGGGAAAAAACCTTTAAAAGTTTTCCCGTGTTAGCGCTTCCCTCCAAATGGTCCCCCCAGACGGGATTGGCGAACGAAAGAAAGACAAAGGGGGCCCCTCAAAAAACGCTTGGGGATGAAAGTCGGTGAAGTGCTTACTGCTTCGTAGACGTTTTTTTTGTGCAAACGTTGGCTCGTTCTGTTTATGTTTCCTGCAAAAACCCCAGAATCAAGGCATTTTCATTAAAACCTGCACGATTAAACGTTGCCTTAAAATCAACAGGTACTGCTATCGTATGGAATTCCAAGACATATCACAATTCCCTGTATAGCTATTTTGAAGAAATTTTCCGAGAATTTCCGCAGCTTTGTAATCAAGCTGACTGGTCAAACACACACAAAATCGATGCAAAATTTAGTTGGGGCATAATTTTTGAAAAAATGTCGAGAAAAGCCTCACAGTAGAAGTTTTCTTGGGGCGGGATGACCTGTTGCAAAAAGCTACTCTGTCTTGCCCGGGTGGCGTTGTTGTTGTGCTTTATAATTGAAATCGGGCCAGCTTGTTCAAATGCTGATTATCCAACTGTCGCAAAAAACAATCAAAAAGTCTTTCACCAAAACGTCTTTTTAACTCGTTTCGGTTCGGAAAATTGGGGTACATTGGGTCCAAACTGTGTCCGCAAAGTTTCGTGCCCTTTTTGTGGGAAAAGGTGCTTTGACCCATCTTGCGTTCTGAAGGTGGTGGTTCACATTTATTGCAAAGCCTTTTACAGGGTGTACGCCACCCCAAACCGTTGTTATTTTCCCTTCCCCCCGAAAACCCCCTTTTTTGAGTACCAACTCAACATTTTCAAGCATATTGACCTTTTCACGACTGACCCATAACCCTTTGGGATGCTTTTAATCAAGCCACACCAAAAGACATGTGTGAGATACTATTGCATGTCATAAAAATGAATATGACATGAAATATAAGCAAAACATAGGAAAAATGAACTTTTTTTAAATTAGGAATTTTTATACACAATTTTATATCTATATTCCCATAATGCAATGGACTATTATTTTACTAAACATTTTCTTTTCGTCATGCTATCAGCAATTATTGCAATTTTAAGAAATGTTTATGGAGTAATGTAACTGTACTGTAATTGAATTACTTTAACAAAGTAAATTTCACAACACTGCTTATTTTTCACTCAAATACTTTTCAAATATATTTTGTCATCTGAAGAGTGTCAAATAATATGTAAATTCTGAGTGTTTTACCCTAATGCAGCTATCTAAAGCAATTGTAAATATATACAAATACAAAACACTATCGTAGGAAACCATCCAGGCACAACTAGCCCTATTTAGGTAATCATATCGGTATTGTTGTTTCTAGTCCACAGTCTGCATAATCGTTGAACATTCCGGTACAACGGGGAACGCCAGTGATGATTGTCGCTAATTTGTCTTGAAAGATTTGTAGCTTCACAGTTCACCACACTAAGGACACGTAAGTGAGGACCGGTCTTAGTCTTTTAGTCCTTACAAATGATTCGGGTCACCGGGTAGGCCTATACTGTCATCCTCAGGTAGAAAAATTACTTAAATACCAGTACTACTTATAAAACCATTCACTGGACTATATCCTGAGTTACTTACTTTGAATATCTTATTAAATTACAAAATGACAAATCGTTCTTAATTTCTGTGATTTTGCAGCAAGGAGTGCTCAAAAGCTGAGTAAATATGTTTTTTTTTTTGCCCCCCTTCAGGGGGGCGGGGACCACCTACCTTCCCTGGTCGCGGTCCCCTGGGGACCACCTGCCTTCCCTGGCCGCGGTCCCCTGCCTGCCTGGCTTGCCTGGTTAGGCTCGGTAAGAGCCTAAGAAAGTGCAATTAACGTGTACGCAAACGCCACTAGAATCGTCCATTTCAAGTAATGGATGGATAAGTTTCGGAGCGTTAGAATACACGGCCTCAGGCAAACAAAAATGGCAAATTACTGGAAGTCATCAAACAGTACAACGGGAGTAAACGTGGGAGCTAACTCAGTTAATTGTTCATAGAGATTGATAAGTTTACACGTACGAATATGAAAGTACATTTAAAAATACGTAGTGCTAGATGATTCACCCTTATATAGCTGACAAAAACCAGATTTCAGTTTAATTAGGGTACATAAGGCACATAAGGCACGTAAAATTGACCTTGCGTTGCAGCGCATTCTACCGGCGCCCCCAAGACACTATAGTGAGGTAATATCAGTGTGCGGCCTACTTTCTGAAGCGGGAGCCTTCTAAAGCATACCCGCCGCAATCGGAAAAACGTTCAGCAGGCTGTGAGCGAGCGGCAATTTTGAAATACGAAAAGTCATCGGAACTGATTCATTGACATGGGCGTTTAAAGTGGAATCCAGGGGCAGCACTGTCGGTGGGCGTAACGTGCATCATGGCCGGCCGGAGTAGCATTAGAAGAGCTGAGTTCCAGAATTCATCTCGTGAGTAATCCCGGATACCCTATTGTGACGTCAGGATACGTTGGATGTCAAAAAAAATATTGGGCAGTTAGATTACAACTATGGCGGCAAATACAAATCAGCTGTAGGCATGTGTATGCACATTGAGCAAAATTTAATGGTGATCATTCTAGACCATAAATGTCTCCTTTCAGTCCAAAAACTGACAAAAAAAATTAGTATGATCTGATGTCTTGGTAAATAGATACTGAACTAAGGCCAAAGATTGAGGCCTATTAGTGAATAAACAGCAACAAAAATAGCAAACGCGCTTGTATATCCATGACTGGCTATTCAGAGGTGTATACTTAGGCCTAGGGCTAGGCCTAGTCTCTTCCTCGATCCTCCTGCTCGAGTGGATCGTGCTGTAGGCCTAGGCCTAGCTAGCTCCTTGGCTTGTTATCCCTTTATAAATTTGAAAGCAATTCTGGATCTGGAAAAAAAAATCAGGCTAAAATAAGTAATTGTATCAGTTTGGTGCTAGGAACTAGGCTGGGCCCACACGTAAAAGTTTTTAAAACCCAAAGGGGTAGACATAAACCTAAAAACCGATCACTCCCTTGACTAGGAGTAGGCTAGGCCCTAGGTCTAATTTCTATTCAAACTTGTTGAAGTATAATTAATTACTCAGCATTTTGCATTATTGTGGCCCGTATCATGTGACACGGATAACGTGTAAGTGATGCCTTAAAAATTCGAGCATAATAAATATCCACTATATTGCACTCACTTCGATTTTCCCGCTAAAACAAGTAATCTAATCCCATCATCTCCTTGCGGATCGGATGAGTCGGATGAGGGTTGGATTTGTTTTGGCTTATTCCGGGGACACTTGGATTGCAATCTGAGATGACTTTGGAACTCTTGGCTGACTCGGATTAGTAATCGGATGAATTCTGGAACTCAGCTAATGAGTCCTTCCCCAAGCCGCAGGGTATAAACTGACGATTTGATGCTCAATAATCAATCGTTTGGGGATTGTTGTAATAGATGATTGGGTTGTAATTAATGTTTGTCATTAGTTAGCCTTTGTGATGTTCAAAATCATCCCGCAACTCATTAAACTATTTAAAACCCTTTTTTCCCTTTTGGCCTACTTTCCCAATCGGCCCCCATTTGATTTCCTACACTAGGAAAACGCTTAAGTCCCGCCGCGTTTATGGATGAGCGTAATTTTTTTTTAAAAGAAAAAAACGTAAAAATTTCGATTTTTTTTAATAGATAATTTTTCGATTATGCTCAAATTTCACACGAAAATATTAATTCATAAAATTAAAGTTCTGGAAAAAATCATTACAATCGGATAAGCATGTAGGTTTTATTCGTCGAAGAAATGTTAAAAATTGAAAAAAATCGTAAAATTGCGATTATCACGAGAAATGATTTTTTGATTGCGTTCAAATTTCATACGAATATATAATATCATGAAATTAAGGTTCTGTGAAAAAATCATTACAATGGAATAAAGACTGTAGGTGTTATAAGTCGAAGAATGTTTTAAAAATTTAAAAAATCGTAAAATTGCGATTTTCATAAGAAATAATTTTTCGATTGCGCTCAAATTTCACACGAATATATAAATTCATAAAATTAAGGTTCTGTGAAAAAATCGTTACAATCAGATAAAGCATGTAGATGTTATAAGTCGAAGAAATTTTTTAAAAATCGAAAAAAATCGTAAAATTGCGATTTCATGAGAAATAATTTTTCGATCGATTTTTCCCCCCGTGCAGTTCTTCGTTCAGAGATTTCATCGCAATTGGAGTATTGGTTTAGCCGGAATCGTGTTCACAGACACACAAAAATACAAAAAAAAGAAAAAAAAAAACATTCCGGATTTTTTTCTCCAGTGTAGTGAAATGGAATCTTCGCTTCGCTCGCTACGCTCATCCAAAAACCAGATAGTTCCGGGCCATGTGTGACAAAATTACAGGAAATTATTTTACTTGCATCCGTGTAATTTTAATAGACTAGACCTACAACCAGTTCGTTAACCCATGTATGCGGAAAAAGCTGATTCCGTAACATAAACGTTGGTGGTGCTAAACTCGGAAACTCGCAGCTAGGGCCTAGGCCCTCCTATCAAACTCCTATGGAACGCCTAGATCTATCTGGGAAACAATTTCGTATTCAATTTTTTATCAGAATATTTCCTCCATGGGCTAAACATATTGGTATTGACCAAAGTTAGTTTATATTATTAAATAAGTTGCCGAGCAGGCTCGAAAATATCAAACTAATTACTCGAGTGCTGTGTATACACACACGCCCACTTTTAAGCCTAAAATGAACGAACTCATAACAAGCTGATGCTCTATCATCCATGTTTTTAACAATCTTACAATTTTATTTCATTCCTAGTTTTAATATAATCTTACACTATTAAACCGTCTCCTACAATACTTTTTCCCAGATTAAACCGACGAACACATCCTACCCTACTCCGGGTACTTCAAAATAATGTTCCAACTTTCACGCTTATTTTCATCAATATTTTTCTATCTAGCTAGGCTGTAAACGATGTGGCTACAGATATTCCTCTAGACTACAAACTCAATTTCATAAATAGGTGGTGTGGTTTTGTCTTTTTTGGGTGTTTACTTTCAGTCGTGATCCATTGCAAGTGCCATAGGAAACATTCTTATAACAACACAATGCTACTCCGGCGGACCGACAGCGTTGGCTCGAGCGCTAAGCGCTCGACCCTGATTCGGGAGGTTGCGGGTTCGAATCCCGTCGAGACCGGCAATCCTGACTCTAGGTTTTTTCGAGGTTTCTCTCGGTCGTTAATGCGAATGCAAGGATTGAATCCTCTTAAAACAGCCCTCGGACATCCCTTCACAATTTCCTATCCGCACATACCTAGTTCACCCGAAGAGGGGCTAATTGCACCCTATAACAGGTTTCCCACGATAAAAATTTAAAAATTTAATTTTACTCCGGCGGGTTCGCGCTTCGCTCACCAGATGTCATCAGCCACTTTGCTTTTATAGTCGTTCGTTAGCCTTGATGGGTGACCTATACGGTCGATAAAAGTAGTTGTGCGTGTCACGTGATTGGAAGCGTGGTCTTCCCAAGTAACCCATGTTTGCTGTGAAATCAATAAGGAATTAATAATTATTAACTATTATTTAAAATTAGGTAAATATGCAATATAGTGGACGTGAAAAAAAAAACACAAAACCTTTAACCGACGTACTTTAGCACAAAAGTTAACTCGCTATACCATCCTGCAACGCACACCGTAGGCCTACTGTGAGATTGATCTACCTATAAACATGTTAGGTGGTCAGTGGTTAATTTCTCAAAATAAGTGGGTGGACGGTTGACGATCTCCTTCCTCGGTGGGGAGGGTGAGGTCGTGGGTAGGGTACCATCTTTCAAAGTGAAGTTTGCTGGACAAGTATTTGAGGCAAAAAAAAGCGGGGGGGTTTTGGGGGCGAGTCCCCAACCACAGCGCCGCAGGCGAAGTTTTTTAAAACAGGGTTTTTAGAGTGATTTCTGAGCGTTTCGACAGAAAAAATACGGGACTGAAGCAATGCCAAAATACTATCGTTGTGTAGTGCAAAAACCAGAAAACCTTTATCCAAAAGGACGTGGACGCGGGGAATCCAAATGTCTTACTAGAAAAAACAGCCATATCCAAATCCATATACTTATAAATACATTGTTTGTGAATACCATAGATATTAAACACACATCAATGGTGAATACGTACTTCAGAACTAGTTTTGTGCTCTAAAAATGTTAATAAGAGAGCTTCAAGACCTAGCTTTGATACGCTAAATTATTTTGTAGTGAAGGGGCAGTTGTGAAAAATCTACTACAAGTGTGATCATTATAAAAAGTGCTTTCAACGGGGATGGATATAGCCGATGGCAATTCCATTTCCCAAAATATTCACTGGAAAATTATGTTTTCTTTTTGTTGTTTTTAAATTCTTTTGTAATTTTTGTACTGCAATACTAGACCTACTCAGATTTTTTGGATTATGATATCATGTATTTTGTCATGTTATTTAATTAATTTGTAATCCAATGACTATTATGGAGCTTGCTCTGTTCTTGATTGGTCTTTAAAAATAAACAAATACTTAAAAATGCCGAGACATAGGCCGTTGGATATATATTCTGGTACAACGTAGGCTCGTCCCACCAATGGAAACAAATTTGAGAGTTTTATTATCGCGGTAGGCCTAAATCGTGTTTCTTCGTTTCAAAGTTGGGAGGGTCATGGGTGGGTTTCATCTTTGAAACTCTCTCTTTGCACTTGTCTAGTAACATATTTCCCTCCTGTGCTGGCCTACTTGCATGGTAATTACCCTGGGCAGGTTTCAATGAAAAATAATTACGGTATTGCATGAGAATACAAGACTAGCAAATGTGACATTTTTAAATTTATTATTTTAACAGTTTATTTATAACCTGAAAAGGAACAAAGGATCCACATTCACAGGGAATATAATATCGTTGAGTGACTAATATATAAGAATAAGAATGGAGTTGGTATACATTTTTGTAATTTTACCATCAATGCTTTTACTAATTTAAATACTAGCCACTTTTTATTCCATTGAAATTAACTGGATTCTAGTTACCAGTAGTACCGTATCATTTTTCTAACAATTGTGATATAGTATATGGACATTTTCTAGATAGGCTTAGGCTATTTATTATTAATAGGCTTTGTAGGTCAACATTTGCCCCAAAATTTATACCCACATTCCATAATGCAATGGACTATTGTGTTGAAACAAGGTGTAATCAACGTATTGGAAATAATAAGGTGTTGAAACAATGTGTGTATATGTTTTTTCATTTTAAATACAATCCCTTAATCAATATATAAATAAATAAATAAATATATAAATAAATAAATAAATTAATTAATAAATTTATTAATTAATTAATAAATTCATATTTAGAGTCTACCCACTCATGTCATAGGCCTATAACTGATTTTTAGTGGGATACATTAAACCAAAGCGACTAAGCCAACCCTGTAGGCCCCGACGCAATCGACGAGTGAGCGATAACCAACAAATTATTATACGTGTTTAATGGATGCACAGCAACGTTTTATGGGTAGTGGTTAGGGATCGAAGATGTCAAAAACAAAATAGCGAAAGTGTTTGTGAACACTTTTTGACTTTTAGTTCTGTTCATCAACGCTCGATATGTCACATAATAATACATGTGAATTTTACCCTCACTCTGTTAACAACGCCACACGTTATAAAAATATATTTATTTCTAAGAGTACAAGATATTCTTGATTTTGAACATCCACGGCAAATGAAATTATGATGTACATTTTGCAAACACGTCGTGAGAAATACCATAATCTACAATAAAAAGTATTTGCTGGAATGTTCCGTCCCCGCGTGCTTGTATGTAAGTTCCTGTACTTGGTAAGACCCTCACGTAGCACCGCAAGTGCCAGAACCCGCTTACAATGCGGTTCTCTCTTAGTTCTAGTTGAAGCCAGGTTACAGACAATCACGTCAGGCCATTATTCCAAGCGAATTGTATTTCAAATAAAAAATGTATAACAATGGGTGTTTTATTGTTTACAAAACTAGGCTGCATCGCGAACGCTTTACCAGTCACGTTGATGGATGAGCGATTTTTTTTGTTTATATCTTTTTATTATGGGTTACTTTTGGTTTCAATTTTAGATAATTATCAAATCATGTGTGTTTATCGTTGTAGTCCTGATAAGTTTTGTTCACCTATGTGAGCCTGATTTTCAGCAAAACTTCACCTCAAAACATGTGGTTTTGTTATAATTTAAGCCGCAATTAAAATAGTTTCAAAATCTTTAAGACTATTCAATCAAACAAATAATCTTTTTTAATGGGTCTTGTTTTAAAGAGGGCGTAAGAACTGTGTGTGTTTTAGAATCCTCTTGAACGGCAGTGCGACGGACTGACAGGTGAGATGTCTATAATGTGCTTCGTTATCATGGAAGCTAAAGTAAAATTTAACATTTAAGTGTTTGTTAACATTGCTCGATAGTTGAAGATAAATTACGTATAATAATACATAGTATTTAAAGTCCACCCTACGAGTTTA
>JAMZAV010008655.1:0-28144 GCA_024449915.1 Sweltsa coloradensis | reverse complement strand
GTATTGATTAAACGTAGATTTTGTGACCAGCCTGGATCCCAATCCATAATTAAAGTGTTACAAAATACAAGTACAAAATTGTAAGCATTATTAAAGAAATACAAAAAGAAATTGTACCAAACCAAGGATTGAGCCTGGGTCTCTCGTTTGTCAGGGCAGCCAAAGCAATTTTGATTGGATAAATAAAATTCATATTTAGAGTCTACCCATTCAGTCACATAACTGATTTTCAGTGGAGTATGTTTTAAATTTAAAGCATAGAAAGCTAACCCTATTGGCGCTGTCACCATGGACGAGCGAACAATGGCCAACTATTTTAAATAGTAAACACTATATTGACTATTAAAACTTTAAAATACACCTAGTGAGTTATGGTTTCCAATATTATGAAGTGTTCTAGACTTACGACATTTCTCATTAGTGTCCTATCAATGTCATACATCAACACATTGTATGATGTGCTTAAAAAGTGTAAAATGTTCTTCCTGTGGTGCCCAAATAGTACCAACATTATTTTGACAACGAACACACTTTCTTGTGAATTTTAAACAACATATGGGTATCCACTGTATAGTATTATTAGACTTTACTTTTGAATTTTGATTGATGTAGACATGTAAATATTAAATATGTACCAAAAAGAAAATGTGTAATGTGTTATCAGTGAATAACTTAATTATAAAGTAAATAAATATAAATACACCATATTATGAAGAAAGATTCTACTGTACATTTTGGTCTTCATCCCAAATTCCTTTTGTTATAAATACCTCAGTACCTACATACTTATTAATTTGTAATTGTTACTTTACTTGTGAGATCAATCAAAGTTGAAGGTTGTTGTGTTGTTGGTTGAACAAGAAAACTAAAATTATAAGCATCTAGAAGTGGAGGAAAACGTGAAGTTTTTGTTCCATCAAATGTTTTGTTTTAGATTTTATGTTAGGGTATAAAAAAATTATCAACCTTCAACTTTGATTGATCTATTTAAAAATAATAACAATTAGGACTGACACGTTTACTGTTTAGTGTTTAGTACTAATACATGGTTAAATTGAAACCCCCACCTCACCAAGTTGTTACCCATATGAATCTCAAATTTGTCTGAAATTTCTGGTTTCCCCTTTCTGAGTCTTTGCACTTATCCTCGATTATTTTCTCTTAATTAATTATTATCTCGTAGCTTACCGGCCAATAATTTTGTTAATTTGGATTTCTTTAGGGCGCATTTTATACGCAAAAAATATTGTTATTTTGACGGTCTATTTCCGCGGAGATTGTAGTGTCATATCATCCGTCTCTGGTCTGTCGCACGTCACGGAATGATGTAGTATTTACTCGATTATAGGCCGCCCTCGAGTAATGGCCGCACCCTTATTTTAACCACTCAAATTTTAAAGATTTGGAAATAAAAACTATTGATAAATGGCTTCACATAATGGCCGCACCCCACTTTTTGAACTTAACAATTTCAAATATACCCGAGGCCTATACTCGCATAAATACAGTATTAAGAAATGTGTGAGTTGCGTTGTCCTCTGTCCTGTTGTGTACCTGTTAACGAGGCAGAAGTCTAAGAAACCGTTCATAATCATAACGCTCTGTGTGGGTTGTAACGCGGGTTGAAAACTAAACCGTCGCTGCAACCTGTTTCCAATATCCATTTACACGACAACCAGGGATAGAATGTTGAGGGTAGCTCTGCCAGTTGTGCAAGGTGACTTCCTACGTATTTTCTTAGTTGTTCAGTGTTATGTTAAACAACGCTATCCAATCGACTAGGAACACTCTACTTTGTAAACAACAATAAGAACGTAAAATGAGCAGGACTAGCTATATAAAGGCAAGAATACATAATATCAAAACATGTAGGGATTATAGGGTACTCACCAAAGCTAGAAGCAGAAATAAGGTAAATTAAATCAATAAATCAATTTATATTTTATTTAGAGTTGACCCACTCAGTCACTTACATAACTGATTTTATATTCACGATTATCAGCGGGGGACTTAAAATTTTAAGAGAACACGTCAACCTGTCAGCGTCGACGCCATCAAAATGCAAACTTCAACACTTGAATAACGTTACAACTTAGGTATTTATAACATGTCAGCCAACAATATTTCCTGCTCGTTTGTTGAAAATTCAAAGTTTATCCACATATCCCATGTCAACTGTAGGCCTTCTCCAACAAGGTATAAACCATAAATATTAATCAAATAAATAAAATAACCTACTTAAAAGTTAAAATGTGATCAGGCCGGTTCACTTATAGAACCTATACTATCAACTGATCTTTAACAAAAAAAATAAATGGAACAATTTGATTAAAATTTTGGCTTTATCACTATCTAACTATTTTGAAAAACACATAATATTTTTTTTAAATAAATCCCGTAAATCTATTTAAATTAAACCCAAATCATCGTGGAGCCCAACTTTTCTCGGCGTCTTGCCACGTTTTTTGGGCGTGTTTGATGCTTCTCAGCTCCGTTTTAAAACTTTCTCAAGATAGGGGGCTGGGCCATAGCTTTTCTATTCTCTCTTATGGGGCGGACCTTTCTTCTGACTTCTGCGACCCTAATTTTTCTGAAATAAAATAAAAGGGGTTGATAATATCTTCCTAATTTCTAAATGCGGGCCATACTTCAAAGAAATGGCCTAAGTAAATTCTTATCAGTTTGTTAGGCCTCTTGATGTATTTATTTTAATTTAATATTTTGTAATAATGAAAATTTATATTATTCACGTAATCTTTTGATTATCGTTATAGAAATTTTATCCAAAATTGATTATCGATTACTTTACATCCCTAAAAAACACACTTTTTACTTACTTTTCCCCCTTCTACGAATTACTTCTTTCCCTATTTCTTCCGGCAGCTTCCCGGGGAGCAAGAATTTCGTCCAGGTTGGAAACTCCAGGTCTTCCCTCCGGATTGTAAGTCACCTCGGAAGTGAAGTCAGTCACCGCCTTCTTGCACTTTTCCAAGATGGCGTCGGGACTGTCGTCAGATCGATGCGCTCCTCGGATCGGGCTCGGATTTGGACATTTTCTTTGTTGGTTCTCGAAGACTACGTAACCGGCTGGTGCCACTTTCTGGTGAAGTGAAAACATTTAATTGTTGTAGTCACTAGTTTTTGGCAAGCGTTACTTTTTTTAATCATTTCCCCATTTCCAACATTAATTAATATTCAGTTTGGGAGAGCATTAGCTTTATTGGCTCTGGCCTTAGGAAGCAACAATATTACGTTTTACTTTTAATATACCCAACTGAGTGAAAATGACAAGTTGACAAAACTAATAAAATTAAGTCCCATCTAATGTATTAAATTAATGTCCTGCATATAGGCCTATGAAGTCGAAATATTGATATCCAAAATATCTACAATTACTGAGATATCAGTAGACCTAGGCCTATTTAAGGATATTTTAGATTTGAATCAATATTTCAATAACCCGCGATAATTATGTATCGAAATACGAACAGTTTTGCCTAGCTACCAATACCATACATAATATGTAGGCTACCCGTATAGGCCTGTGTACTGTGTAGTGAATTGATAAAACATACCTGCAACGAGTGCTTTGGGCGAAGGGAATGTCTCGCCGTAGCGATGATTGAAAGCTCTCGCTAAATGTGTCGCGAGTTGTAGATGCTGCACCTGGTCCTCCCCCACAGGAACTCGAGTTGCTCTACAGGTGTCAGTCAAAGTCATTCATTATGTTCATACTAGGGATGTCATAGGGTAGTAAAATTAGGATCCGGTTCCTGACCTTCCAGGAATCGGGTTACGTCATTTATCGTCGTACCCCCCCCCCCCCCCCCCCCCCCCCCCCCCCGCGAGCAGTTAAAGGTCGTTCGGAAGCGTCTACAAGAAGATACCCGGCAGCGATAAGCTTATCTTCTAGGCTACTGTTGTGAGACAAAATCTAGCGGTCGGCGGCCACCCATTCCGTCACGTCCTCTTCCGTGACGTCACCGCAACTTGGAAGTTGCTTGAACAATGACGCGTCTGGCTCGGCAGCCCAGCCTTTCACAATAGCGGCGGGTGGGTGGGGGGGGGAGGGGGGTCGCCGGCCGGCCAGCCTTGCTCGACGGGCCGGGCAGTGCACTCAGTCAGCTGCATGGTGGGTGGTCTGCGGCGTTCTAATGGCTCCTTACTACGCACGGCGTAGCGGTTAAAAACCTTTCATTTTCAGTAAAATAACTACCCGATAAAGATTCGAATCCGAAAAACGGATTCGGGTAATTTCTGGATTCGGGTAACCCGGGTACCCTATGACATCCCTAGTTCATACCGTACTAACTGTAGACATACGGTAATGATAGTATGTTTATTAGTTACAAGATGTTATAGCCTAAGTAGCAATGGTTGTTTGGTAAATGAAGGATAAAACAAAAACTTAAAAAATAACTCTCATTTCAATTTGACATAGGCCCTACTATGTAACCTAAATTTGTAACATTAAATAAGTGCTCTGATTTTGATTAATTCTCATATAGGCCCCTAGTATAATATTTATCATCATATATGCCTTACAGTTTTTGTCAATTTTCATAACAACAAAAATATAATACGTATTATGATTTATAAGTACTGATAATAGCATGAACATGAAGAGTGTTCCACAACAAAGGCGGGCAATTCCATTTTGTGAGACAACCAACAAAAAAATGCCTCGAGAGTCAAGTAACAATTAAAAAATAAAAATATATTTCGATACGGAGGGACCTACATAGCCTATAAATGCTATTGAGTCAGACTTATGTTTATTTTACTGCAGTCCACTGACACGTACATTGTACGGTACATGGGACATAATACATTACATAATACATGGCAGTTAAGTTATACGCACTTGTCAACATGTCATCTACTGGCTATTGCCTTAACAGCTGCAATTTGTTTTATTTCTTATTGTTAAGTTAAGAAGATAAAAATGTTAAGTACTTGCCACCATGTATACTACATATTTGCAAGGTATGAAAATAAATAAAATAAATTACACTTACAGTAAGCTAGTACAGGTAAGCCTACACTACAAATTAATGTAGGCATACGTAGTCAAAAAGACCATAAATATGCCTAGTTTTATTTCGAGAAAAATGTTACCGTAAAATTAAAAAATAAAGGTCGTGAGGTAGGATGGATACAGGGGACATATCGATGGTGAAGAACCAATACCTCCTATCTGCCATTTTCTGCAAAAATGAGATTTTTGTGTCTATGGATACACAAAATTATTTCGAATTTTTAATGTTAATAAGCTCCTATCTAACAATGCTTAAACATCTCCAAACGAGACATATATAGTACTACCTTACATCAATATCTCCTATCTGCCACCGCCAACTAGTTACTTTTTTTGAATCAGTTTTAATGCTCTCCTGAACAATTTGCTTTTTGGCAGATAGAAGGTATTGGTTCTTCACCATCGATATGATCCATTTTGGACATTTGCTAAGAATATTATGAAATACAACCGTAGCACTCGTATCAAACAAGAAGAACAGACATAGCCTACATATCAAAAACTTTAAAAATCATTGTCTTGACTGCTCTCTCGAACCTAGCGAGACCAAGAGGTACATAGTTCCTTCACTTCAGAAGGTAGTGAATTCCAGAGCGCTGACTTGCGGATTTTTGAAATGCACTTGTTCGAGCAATTGACGGTCTTAAGGTCAACCCAAGTCTACAGTCCTATTTACTGGTGTGAGGTGCATCAGAGGGAGGCAACAGAAACACAAGTGGTTAGGTACAATACAGATTTGAATTGC
Source organism: Sweltsa coloradensis (assembly GCA_024449915.1). Classification (NCBI taxonomy): domain Eukaryota; kingdom Metazoa; phylum Arthropoda; class Insecta; order Plecoptera; family Chloroperlidae; genus Sweltsa; species Sweltsa coloradensis. Next base: position 22,361 of record JAMZAV010008655.1, on the reverse strand, counting down.
ATTTATTCACCTGTAAAGTAGGATGTCAGCGGCCTGAAGAACTGGATAAATGTAAAGTCCAAGTGGTATTTCCTTGAGAGCAGCAGACTTCTCTTTATACTGAGGTAGATGCGAGAGTCGCGCCATTGTTGTCAGACATCCCAAGACCCAACATAATTCAGCGTGTTGCGACACCTGGGAAATATAGATGTATCAGAAATAAATATCCAGACAGAAAGAACAGAACTTTAAAAGTTACTTTGGCCACATTATTGTTCATTAAAAAATCTTAACTCAGTTCCTTTAAAAGTTACTCATCTACTATATAATTTTTAGAAAATTACAAGAAAAATACCAGTACATTTTAAATGGGTACCTGTCCATTCACGGAAGAACAGGAAGTCTCAAACACCAGGCTTATTTTTAATTTTAAAATTTTAGTGAGTAAAGGATTAAAGTACGGTAGCGGTCTACAGTAGGCCAAATGAGTTCCTTATTTGAATTTTTACTCCTGAAAGGATTATGATTTATGACAGCAATAGGAATTTTTCAGGGAACACTAAATTTGTACCAAGTTCCCGCAACATATTAACGTTTTACGTGACAAGTTCCTGACATTGGAAAATGGAAGTACTCCCACAATAGTTTCCTAAAAATAACTCTTTCTCGGGAACACATTCCTCCCCAAAACTGTAAGCTGGTGTATATTTTACTGCCACCTAACAAAATACAGGCCTATGCCACTGATTTCTACCACATAACTTCTAGTATCCAAAAAACATTGGTATTATAAAGTTAGAGCTCTAAGATAGCATCAAATGTCTTTAAAACTTAAAAAATTGAATCAATAATCAAAGTTGTTCTTGGGGCCAACCCCCAGTACCCTCTTTTATATTAGGGCCTACCTAATTACAACTCAGTTTAAGCAAACTGGACAATGCTTTGTTTGTTATAACTAGGGCCTACCTATTGCAAGGTGTAAAATAAATGTTTGTATGCCCTAGTTCTGGGGAGAACACTTCGATGATACGACATACTACCGGCAGGCTGCAGCGTTAGTATAAAATTTTCTATATTACCGATGCTAGTACCACAAATTATATTTACGTGGAAGTGGTGCGCACTTTTGACTGTTGGAAGAGTATGGCTTTTTTTCTGGATCGATACCGCACGCCACAGAAGTGTAGCCGTCATTTTCAAATGTTGTGTTGTTAGATCCTTTGGCTCCTATAAGAGTAGGAAAACACAATGTTCAGAATAATGTTTAAAAGTATAGGATCCCTACCTATGTAGAACAATATTTAAATCTTTAATCAATTTTTAATTGATTTGAGGTTTAAAAAATACCAACAAATTCAAGTACCCACACCACGTAGAATGCTACCTAGCTTATAGAACCGGGGATCTTAGGCAGACTAACTGCTAGCTACGAATATGATGAAAAAGTTGAAAAGAAACTCATGATTTGTCACACCCCCCCCCCCTTCGACTCATGCTGGAACCAGTTCACTGAATGAATGAAAATCAGTTATATATTAACTGAGTGAGTAGACTCTAAATACTAATTTTTTTAAATTTATGAAAATAGGCACACCAGTTATATGCATTCCAATGAACAGCCACTGTCACAGCGTAATCCCGTTTCTACTTTTTTTGTATTTGTCAGAGCTATCATTTAATCTTTGCAATAAAATAAAATAACTTATAGAAACATTCAAAATGTGTACCCCTATCAAGTAGGTAGGCATACCCTAGTTTTAGCATAGTTTTGACAATGTCTAGGCCTATGTGCAATGTACCAATCAAATGGCAAATAAATACTTACTTACTTACTTACTTACTTACTTACTTACTTACTTACTTACTTAAAATAAGAGGTAAGGAATTTTGAATATGGAACCCATTACAAAAACTAACAGTAGGCAAAAAACTATGGAATGCAACAAACAATATCAGAGACAGTGAGTGGTACTAATGAGACACAGAAGTGCAGTGTTGGGCAAGTTCCCGCAAAAAAGGAACTTTAAAAAGTTAAGTTACTTGGCCTTCAAATGGAACTTTTAAAAGTTACAGTTCCTTCACAAAAAAAGGAACTTTTGAGTTCTTTAAATAATAAAAGTTCCTGGTTAAAAGTTCCTTTATCAAATAAATTATGGTACATATGATTTCGGTTGCGATTTTTTAGCCCCGTCGTCGCTAGCATATATGACAGGTTCATCAATCGAGGTTATGTCTCCTAAAAATGATATATGCTACTGTTTTTAATCAACTAATTTTTATATTTGTGTCAGCTAAATTCGTTTTCAGTGGTGGGTTTTGTCATCACCAAGTGTGAAAGGAACTTCTACAACTTTATTAAAAGTTACAATAAATTTGTAACTTTTGTGTTGAAAGTTCCTATAACTAAAAATGGAACGCGTTCCTTAAAAATTTCCCGAAAAAAGAACGCGTTCCTAGGAACGCGTTCTTTTTTAAAAGTTTCTACCCAACACTGCAGAAGTGTGTTATGTTATGAGATGCCTAACTAACTAGAAATTAATACCTATACAGCAAGGATAACTTACTTGAGGTAAAGTGATGGAATGCAAGTCAACGATACTGTAGATAACATCTTCTCCTGCATTTTGGAACTCAACCCATCTTTGGACGGCACCGAAATAGTTGCCAAGATGTATCGAACCAGTAGGTTGAATGCCCGAGAATACTCGTTCTTGCCATCTGACTTCCTGCATGGAGTAAATGCTAAGTTTATTTATTCTTGAACACACAATGAGCCCCCATTAGTAGGTTAGTGTTTTACGATGGACAGCTCCGTTTTTAGAAGTGATGGAATTATGCACTTTAAGCCTGTGATAGGCCTAATGCTCAGTGGAGGAAACCCAAACTGGGGATTTGAATTTGAGGGAGTGAGAAGAGGAAATCAATCAAGGGTGCAAAGGCATGAAGAATTCTTGCCACTGATCAACAGAGATCATCTGCCATTTAAGAAGGACATAATTTAACCAATGACAAGCTAGGGTAGGGTAGGCGGAGGCCCTATACTAACAAGTAGGATTGTGCAGTTCAGCAGTTGTTGGCCCATATTAGCAAGTATATATAGGCCTAGGCCTAGAAGGTTAGCTTTATCCTACCCGTGGAGAAACCTTGGAACTTGTTTGGTTGGGGGGGTCCAAAATAAAATCACCCTGTTTATCGTGAAAACAAAAACAAACAAAAACCTACAAAACCTTTAACATTGCTTCTTTCGTTTATAGCAATGTTAAAGGTTTTGAAGGTTTATTTTGTTAGGTAGGGCCTACTAAAACAGTAAAAACATGATGATTTTATTTTAGACCCCCCCCCCCCCACCGAACAAGTTTCGAAACCTCATACTTTACCATAAATATCAAAAGATCAAGGTCCACTAGGCCTACTCATGTGCTCATTATCTCACATTCCACTTGGAAACATGTATTCCGTCTAGCTGAGATTGTAATGGATCTAATCTATGCATGCCTAAATAAAAATAACCTCACCCTTAACCTTAAAAAAACCTTCTATCTAACTTTCACTAATAACAAATCTACTCAACCTAAAAACACCAATTTACAAATAAAATTACATGAGCTTACTTGCACACGCACCTTTAACTGCAACTTACCTAATCATAAGGATATTTCTATAGGCCTATCGTATATATACATATATTTATCAACTCATCTTAAGTACTTAGCATTAGCTTAGTTTTTAGTACCAAAACATGACGATGCCTGTATTTGTATCTTGTACGAATCGACTGGCAAATAAAACTTTACTTTACTTTACTTTACTTTACTGTTATTCTCTATCTAAGGTGGACCATACAAAATATTTGGGAGTTGTAATGTAATAGACTGCTACTTAAAATGGGATGTTCATGCAACAGAGGTGCATAAGAAAATGCAGCATTTAATTTACATCTTCTATTATTTCAGGTATATCCTCAACCTAAGCACGTTGAGAATAGTTTATATGACTCTCATACAATCAATACTCCAGTATGGTATAACAGCATGGGGTGGAATATTAAACGCTCTCTTAAATAAATTACTCATTGACCAAAAGCTAGTACTTAAGACAATTCTAAAGAAACCAAGGAGGTATCCCACTGAAGAACTATTCAATAGGGTTTATGAACTAAATATAAGACAACTCCATTCAAAACTCTAATATTTAAAAATCCCCAATTATATTCAACTCTAACACATTCATATGACACCAATTCAATACAAACTCCACCATTAACAAGACAGCAAACTAATTTACACCTTCAAATCCCTTGGAAATGTACTCAACTTGGCCAAAGACAAGCTGCATTTTTAGGTCCAAAGATTTTCAATTGTCTCCCTATACAAATAAAAACTATAGGTAAATAGAATTAGCACTTTCAAATCAGAAGTTATAGCGTGGCTTAAGGAGAATAACACTGACTATCTTGGGAATGTGATTAAATAGTAATTAATAAATGTAACAACCAATGAGTTTAATGAATAAATAAATAAAATAAAACTTGCTTTAGTTCTGGTTTTGCTTTCATTAATCTCATTACATTTAACATTTTTGTTAACATTAAATCGTCGGCCTACTGTATGGCCTATTCTAGTTCTAGTTTAGTTAGATTAATTAGGCCTAGTAGACTTGTTTTAGCTTATATAATGGATTCAGTATATTTATTTATAGAGTGCACACTATTAAGTATCCTACACACACATAACAAAAACTTGTAAAAATACAGCCAAACCTTACACACTCAAAAGAAATGAGATCTAAAAAAAAGGGCCAAGCTCATCTACCCTTCCACATTTGCGCATTCTTAATTCATAAACGTACAGTGTCCCGTAACAACATCATTGAAAAGCTTGGCAAAATAGAATTTTCAACTATAAATTTAAACGTAATAGTTAATCCAAATTCTTTTTTTCTAATTAATTTTAATGTAATGGTCATGCAAATTCTATTTTGCCAAGCTTTTCAAGGATGTTGTTAGACACTGTACGTTTATGTAGGGTTACCATACGTCCCGGATTTTCTTGTTGCTGTCCCGGTGTCCCGAAAAACATTTTCGGGACGCCAAATTGTCCCGGAAATCGAAAATCCAATTCCAAATTGTCGTAGCAAATTTCTGCTTTCAAATATTTCGCGGCACCGACGGCGGCTGGGCCGGGACGCGGGGATGCGCAATGTAACCAATAATGTTGTCATTGAGTCGAGCTCAAGGCCAGGGCAGCGGGCGGCGACAGTACGTACAGTGTCAACCCACTAGTAGGCTAGTCCAGTCGTTATCAATGATTCACTGCACAGTCTGCAGTCACCGTTGTGTAATCAGTGAGTGTTGAGTTCGCGTTGTGACTTGTGACATTGCTTAGCTTACAGACTGTGCCAGTGGTGTGCGTGTGTGGCAAAATACAATGGCCAAACGCAAGTGTCGTTTTTCAGACAAGTAGAGAAGCGGAGAAGTATGTAAAATTGTAAATGCCCAATCAAACTTGGTCAATCTTATCTCAATTATATATTAATCATTCATTCATTCTTCTTTATTAATAAATTGCTTTAAATTAATATGTAACCAAACCAAATACTTATTTCTTCTATTTTTAATACCCAAATACTTCCCTGTCCCGACACTCTCAGATCTCACTACAGGCGATCTTGGGGGAAAAAAAGGCCCAAAAAAATTTCGCCTCCGGCGGCTGGCCGGGTAGCCCACGCAAGTACATACACAACGAAAGTACATGTGTCCCGGATTTTACTTTCAGAATTATGGTAACCCTACGTTTATGAATTAAGAATGCGCAACGTGGAAGGGCAGATGAGCCTGGCCCATTTTTTTAGATCTCATTTCTTTTGAGTGTGTAAGGTTTGGCTGTATTTTTACAAGTTTTTGTTATGTGTGGGATCTCATTACTTTTTCAAGTTTCATTGCAAATTATTTGTTAAAATATAATAATTTTATCAGTCGATTTAATTGCTATGGTATTACCAATTAACAATAGAATGAAAAAATATAGTGGTCCAAAGACTTGCTTTTTGTAAACAATGTAGGCGATTATTGTCACGTAACTATAGTTACTTGTTGATTGTATGCCTGTATAAGGCTTATTTTAAAACCTTTTATTTGGAAGCCTTCCAGCAATTTTTTTAAACTTTTTCTTTCAAAGGGAATTAGGCCTACATCACTATTACCTTAATGTCCATGTAAAATATGAACGTTGTAGCCCCACCCGTTTGGTCAGAATCGCTGGGCAATTGAAACTGACGAATTAGATAGTAATAGTAGTAGTAGTAGTAGTAGTAGTAGTAGTAGCCAGTAGTAACTAACATCCTTAAAGTGATTTTGAGCATGTTTCAAGTCATTTTTTCACCAAGAAGGAATGCTCGTACCCCAACCAAATTTGGCATGTGTTGTCGGACACCTAAATCCCCTCGATTTTGATAGTTTTCAAGTTCACATCACGTTTCATGACGGCTGGGTGACACCTCGAAATCACCCCAACTCTGCTTGCTGTATAAGGTGCCACCTAGATAAAATAAATCTACGAACTATTGTTAGCTTTCAGTCATCTTGTTACATTATATAGCATATCTTTGATTGATAATTGCCCACACTCAAGTTTGTGGGCTTTGCTGTTATTGTACTTTCATAATAATGTAGGCCTATGTAGGCCTATGTGAAACATGTATATAGGCCTATATAGCATGCGAATAAAAGCTATGATGAACTGAACTGAACCTCCAAGCGGAGTAAGCCGACTAACGGGAAAAGGGAGTGGAGCGATGGGCGCGTGGAGACCGAAGGCTAGGGCCTAGCTAGGGGTAGGCCTAGTGCATCTTGGTTCAGACTTTGATAACGTTCAGAGGCTAGGGCTAGGAATAGTTAGGCCTAGGCGAGGTCAAGCCGCCACTGATTGTGATTGACAACCTGTGGCTTGTTCTTTGCCTACAGCTCAGTTCATCGTTCTTTACAACATTGCTGGAAGACTCAAGTGGCAGCAAAATCGTAAATCAGGCGGCTATATATATAGGCTGGGGCCTAGGCCTAGGCCTCCCGGCAAGGTGAGTTGGCCCTTTTGATAAAAAGGGCAACAAACCGATTTATATAAAATGTACCCTAGAAATAGTAGCTCGTATTAATTTTTTAAAACCCCTTATTTGAAAACAGCGAAGTTTCTTTTCTTGGGACGTAAATTTTAAACTAATACTGTTGTTCTTGTAAAAATATGTTAATTAATGCAGCGTTTGGTGACAAGAACAAAACTTTTTTTCAAGAGTTGGCTTACTGCAACAAGTTTAAAAGTTTCTTGTTGCCAATTAGTGAAAAGCGGCATGTTTTTTCCAAAAAAAAAACTTATTTTTCAACCCTTCCAAGTTTAGGATGATGTTTTTTTAAATTTTTTAAGAATCCCCCCTATATCATACTCACAAACACTTGTTTTAAGTAATAAAAATGTTTTTTTGGGATTAACTGCTATTTTTTGGGACCCCCTTTCCCCTTTTTTAACGCAAGTTTTTTATTTTTGGTGACGATGTGAAGTAGAGGGCTGTGGGTTTTTTCCTTCTCCATTTTCCAGCAGACGTCTTTTCAAAGGTTGTATTAATTTTTGAAAATTTTGTTTTATGTTATTTTCTGTAAAAAAAAAAAAGTTGGCAATTTTTAATTTGTGTATGGTGCGTAGGCCCGTCTTTTATTATACAGGGTTTTCACAAGTTGTCTAGGCCCAGGGGGTTAGGGAGGCGAGGGGGTAGGGCCTAGCCTAGGCCTAAAAAAGTTACACAAGTAGTCCCTACTGTAGCCTCCAGCCCCAGGGTTTTCGTAAGACATTAATCCCTAGCCCTAGGTCTAGCCCTACCCAGGCATAGGACTACCTAGCCTAGGCCTAGCTCTAGGCCTTATTTACACAATCTTCTTGTATAAAAGAGTTGAGTGCTCCGTTTACTGATAAACCTTCTGAAGCCTAGGCCTAGGCGGCTTAGGCCCAACCTTTGTGTATTAAATATTACTTTCAAGGGCCCAACTAAACAACAAAAAGACAAGTTCGTACTTGTAGGCTGTATGTGCTTCGCACCCAAAATCTAGGGGAGAGGCATCGAGCCCCATGACCTATCCCCAAGCAGACAGATTGGTTGATAACATTCGATTGTTCCATTGTAGGGCTAGGCCTAGTAGGCCTATAGGCTAGGCCTACCACCTCTTTGTGTTTTCAGTTGGTAATATTGAAAGATGTCTGCACTGACACTTTCAGACTATGGCCTGGCATCAATTGAGTAAGCCACTGCTCCATTGTCAAATAATTATTGTAGATTGTAGCCTCAACTGTTCATCCTATTTCAGGAAATATGGCCGCCATTGCACGTTCGCTCCGACCCGCTCTGCGGCTACTTAACAAGAAGCAGCTGGCGACAGTGTCTGCCAGAGGTTACGCCGATGGCCAAATGCCTCTCACATTTGCTGCTGCTAACCAGGTAAGGCAGTTTAGTCCTGTTGGTATTGGTATTGGTGTTGGTATTTTCTTCTGCTAATGACTAGTAGTCAGTGGCAGGTTTTTTTCCTTCATCCTTCCTTCAGTTTCTTCCTTCCTTCATTTTATAGTTATCCTAACTAACTGCAATAAAATTTATTTCATCATCAACCCTGCTCATGTCTTGTTTGTTGGCGCAAAAGTCGGTGACTAATGATCCAAATAACGGTGTTATTTAGGCAGTTAGCATTTTTGTTTGTTTGTTTTATTGTTGTAAGGGAAAATGGGAGAAAATCTACAATAGATTTAAATTACACCTAAGTCTCACCTCAGGGAGTGTTAATAGGGAGGGATTGGTTTGAGAAAAAAAAATGCTGAATGAAAACTCAATTGCAGAAAAAACTAAACCAAAAAAAAAACAATTAGGGCCCACCCACATTGAGTAATTTTTTGGTGTAATTTCCATTAGGGCCTGATGGTGTTGTTTCGATTTCATTGCTTTGAGCGATAAGGGCCTAAGTAGTACACATCTCTAGACCTAGGCTCGCCTACTAACTCAGAAAAATAGCAAATATTCTGAAAACATGTAAAAATTATTGAAATTGATTAGGGCCTACATACCATTTTATTTCTATCCATGGGCCTAGCTTAAATTCCAACAAATTTTTCCTTTCCTGTTTTAGGTATTTTACGACAAAGTCAACGTCAAACAACTCGATGTACCTTCCTTCAGTGGTACGTTCGGTATCCTGCCGAATCACGTTCCAACGCTCGCTGTCCTAAAACCCGGAGTGGTGACTGTGTTCGAAAACGACGGCGCTACAAAGAGGATCTTTGTCTCGAGCGGCACTGTGAGCATCAACGACGACTCCTCCGTACAAGTGATCGCAGAAGAAGCGTGCACTGTTGACCAGATTGACCCGGCCGCAGCGAGAGACGTACTCGCGAAAGCACAGAGCGAAGCTGCTTCAGCCTCGACAGACGTGGCCAGAGCCGAAGCGGCCATCGCGGTCGAAGTCGGAGAGGCTCTCGTCAGAGCGGCGGAATGAATGCGTTTCACTTAACTCCTCGCTGGTATGTATGTTGTATAGAACCCCATGTACTAATCAGGAATTTACATCTCAAGAACATGTACTGAATTCTTGATTAAACAATAAATGTTATATTAGTCATTTCTATGCCTTTGCTTACTTTAATGTTCCTTTAACTCCTTGGTCTCCTTAACACAATCAATTCTTTATATTCATTAACGTAATTTGTTTGTCTCAAACACTGCTTTCATGTACGGGAATATGGTCGCTATATATTGGAAAAGCAATCCCCCACGTACGGCAATAAGTCAGACAACAATGTTTATGACGTTGACGTCACGTGCATACAACAAATATCAAACGGAGAAGATTGTCACACTAGTGAGTGACCTGTCTTGTTACAAGTGAACTTTGGTTGGCACAGGAGAGATCATCCTCATGTTGTGCTTTGCTGCTCTAGTGAAAAACTTCTTAAGAGTATATACTGATACTTGATACTACTTTCAATCATCTAATTTGATTGTGTAAATTAACCAACCCTTCCACTCACAAGATCAAAATGTAAATGCAGCTGCAATACTAAGAGAAACTGGTATGCCGCAGTGTTATTTGACCCATTCAGTGTGTGTGAAGCTTATTATCTAGGTCCCTGGGCTTCATCCCATGGTCAACTACTCAAAGGGGGAAATATTTACGAGTTATAGCCAGGTACACAATAGGTTGGTTGGTATTTGGAAAAGGCACAACACAAAAATTAGATTGTTGATTGATGCACCATTTTCAAAATTTGTCGTTTTTATTCGCATCTTATCAACGTAAGTTATTTAAGAACGTGCATATAATTGTATCGGTGGGTTTATATATTGGTCTACCCTATTTAGGTAAATATACATAGACCCTTTAATAATTTAATACATTTCTGCTTGGTCAATATCAATTATTGTATTCAACAGAAATGTCCAATGTTGAACCTACGCCTACAATTTGTTTTGTTTTGTACAATGAGAAGTTTGTTTCTGTATCTGTGCACGGGCTGACGTAGTCCTCTTTGGCGCGAACCACGTCCGCCCGGCTGGCAAACACGCCCGGTAATGGGCGTTTCACTTCGGCCGCCAGTGAATCATCTTGTAGACGCTCGAGTTCTTGAGGTAATCCAAGTTACTCTGGAACTTGCGGAAGTCTACCCTGAGCAAAAACACACAAACACGCAGTTAGTGTAACTTAATGTATTTATTTGTCTTCACTCTACAGCTTATGGAATCCCAAAAGCACTTCAAATTAAATATAATAAATGTAGCCCTTTTTATGTCCGTAAAAAAAAACGTATCATAACACCTTTACTCATATACATGGTTTACTGCGTCTTAATCTTGAATATTTAATATTTATGAATCAATAGGTTGTAGATTGTAGGCCTACTCCTAAGTGGCTGTATGAGATGAGAAGACACATGATACTAAAACAAATTGTCAAAACGTTTCAGCCAACGTGGTCGTGATAACTCAACAACTTTGGTAGATACTAGATATAGATAAGATAGTACACCAAAACGTTTCAACAATTTGTTTTTGTATCAAGTTTGTTTGTCCTCTAATCTCACACAGTAACCTATGAGTTTCAGGTAAGCTGTTACACTCCTTTATCCGTACCCAAACCCCAACACATCCACAATACCAAATATTGTACTAGGAGAATAGTTTCACTATTAATACGGTCTACTCAAGGGAGATATGGTCAAAGACTCAAAAACAAATATCAAAGATATCGATGAAGTTCCATCCGGACTCACCGCTGTGCACTAGCGCTACTAACAACATCCTTCGAAGTTCCCCGGGGAACTTCTTTATCTACTTTGGTCCAATAGTTCCACACCCAGACCTTAGGGTTTTATTCGTCACCGTCGCCTGTGTTAAATTCGAGGAGTAGATAGTATTAAAAGCAAAGCTGTTATTGTTACAGCATTCGACAATACTAACTAGTAACTACCTATACCTATACAATGCACACTCTCAAGAACCATCTAGCTCGTACCCAATGGTGGTACCCACGATGACTTCTTCCTTGCTGCTTATTGTCTCCGCTATAAAGTCCTCCGTGTAGACGTCTCTGGGCTTGAACCAGTGTCTTCCTCCCGGCAGCTGGACCGGCCTTGGTTGCGGAGTGAGAGGGAAGAACGGCTTATTGCGCTGCTGGGACTCTTCCTCCTTCTTCCACTAGAAATAAACAGTATGTCAGATCATGGTAGGATAAGTCTACAGTGTTTTCCTACTTACTAGGCCATTATCAATATTTCTTGTCTTATGCCCACAATTGACATTATTCATGGCATCGTGTGTTTTCTGGCTATCCAGTAGAGATAGAACTGTTCTCTCTGACCAATGCCATTTGATAATTCTTTAATTTGAAAAAGAGGCACAGCAGGGTTATTCATGAGTTTGCAAGTGGTGTGAGACGAGCCGTTCCTACACCATTTTATGGAACAAAGCTATTCTGTCCAATCGTGTCTGATACAAATAAAAACCGAACAACATCCCCACAAAGTTTGAAAATTAATGTACTCAACACTACCACCACCATTTATGAATGCAACAACAAGTGCGGAACATTGTTTTAATGGTAAGCTTTGTATTATAACCCAGCCAGCGCCAAAACCACCAAAACCAAAAAGATCGATGCACAGCAAATTGTAGTATACATCTGGTCTTCAACAATCTCTTGATTAGTAAATACTAGGTAGCTTCTCTCCCTCTATTGGGTACTCCCGTATCCACGTTTGTTTAATTCTAATACATTGTAAATTAATTTATAATTACTGTAAATGTGTTAATATTTATTAATTATGTAATATTATGACGTACGTACTTTATAAACAAAATAGAGCCTTTTAAAGGTTAAATGTATCTGGGTTTTTTCCAATTTCGCCAATCATGTTTTTTTTGTATAAAATCGATAAATTTTGATGTTCCCTTTAAAAAACAATTTTTTAAAATTTTTTTGGATTTTTTTTAGCTTTTTGTCCGGGAAAAAAAAAAGTAGCAAATAGAAAATAACTAAGATCGAAATTACTACTAAAGAATCTGCAATTTTTACACGTTTGTTGATATGTTGAGTACTTTTTAAAAAAAAATTGTGAAAAATGGACATTGTTTTTTGTTTTTGTTTTTTCGTGTACCGGTTAAAACTCTTTGGAATGGGCAACATTTCTAAGCAAATTAGTATGTAGGGGAGCAGATAAACAAAAAATTTTATCCCAGATTGTGCGCGAATTTTAGCTTTCATTAGCCGTATCAGGATCTATTTAGCTCAAAAACTTTCGCACAAGATGTCCGCGGAATGCGTGCAGAAAACCGGGAAGGGGCCCGCCCAGGGGCCGAGCCAACTGATCGCGTAATTTTACACTCCGTCCAGAGGCGCGCACGCCGGGGGCGAGAACGGGGGAGAACTATGCGCTGGTTCCTTGTCGATGCCGCCGAAAAAGGCGAAATTTTGAAAAACTGCTGGCTCGGCGCTCCGTCCTGCTTTGGGTTCCCCCATCTCAATTTCTTTGTTAAAGTGCTGGCAAGAGCATCTAAAAATGTGGTTTTTTGACACATATTAACGTTTAAAGATTTACCTACATTACACAGTGCAGTGCAATGACCTAAATAGTCATGCATTAGCGAGTGATTTTTTTAAATGATTTAAAATGATGAGTGAGGGATTAAAAAAGTGTATTTATTTAGGAAAATAGGAAACCTTTAATTAAATTGGTCCAAAAAGGAAAATTTAACATTTGCCTATACTCGAAATCGTCAAGTTTTTTAGTGATGTGAATGCAAATATGTCAGAAGTTATAGATTAGGCTTGAAACGTGGAAAAATCGTGTTTGGGATTTTGGTGAAACACCTTATTATGATCAGTATTTATTGGACAAGGGGTAGCTTAGTACAGAAAAAATCTCAGAAAAAAAGAAACAAACTTCGAAAGCACAATGAGACAAAAAAAAGGACGCGGGCCTGCGACTTCAAAAGAGGGTAAGTGATGTCTGGGTTGACTGACTGTTTTTATTTTTATATACTGCCCCATAACGGGACAGGTGGCCAATGTGGGGTTTATGGACCCTCCCGCCTACGCCCTACACATAGGTACATGGATACATGCAAAATTTGAACAGTGATTGGGGATATACAACAATATAAAAAATCAAAATTAATAAAAAAATTCACATTCTTTACATTAAATAAAATTTAATAAAATAAGTAATTGGGGATAAGTAAGTAATTCTTATACTTATTTAAAGTGGTATTATATAAAATTTGAATCATAATCTTTAAAAGGGTGTTTTTCAATACCGAAAATTTTTACAGGGGGTACAGAACATGCACCAGATAACACAGTCCAGACCTAGCCGGGTGTTTAAAGAATGAGACAGGAGTGGAGTGGGAGTCCTTATCCCCATAGATGAATAAACAGTGGGGTTTTTAAACACTTTTTGACATAATTTTGTTCATTCGGAATAATCACACATACAAACTACATCATCGCACAAAATTATTAAAAAAAGTTATTGTTATCAAAAAAAAAAAATTCACATTGTGTGTTATGTAATACTTTTTGAAAACGGGGGAAACATCAGAGGGCAAAAACCTGTATTGCGGGGTTTGGCGAAGTCGGGCCGATGAAAAATATTTTGACAAACCCCACATTTCATTTTTAGCGAAGCGATTTCGTGCGATGATTGGCTGTGAATGTGACGGAGATTTGACCTTGGTTTGAAAAAGAATTGAGAATTTGCTTTTAAGGGTTTACCCAAAGGTCGTCTTTGCCATAGTCATTTATTTGCATAGGTTTTACTCCTCGCAATGGGGTATCATGTTGAACTGCTGTAACAAAACTTTTCTAAAATAAAATGTGGGTTTTTAGATTTTGGGGTCTCAAGGGTTTGCCATAGCTTTGCAATAGTGTGATAACAAAAATTAGATGTGTAATATAGAGAATGTATTGTAGTGTATACATAATCGGGTCACGGATGTAATTTTTCCATTGTATTTTCTTTTGAAGTAGACGTTTCACTAGAAAATTGACAAAAATAATATTATTTACGGGACGTATCACAACAGCACAAACAGACAAAACGCAGTCCGGCACCTCAGCCAGGGGGCCGGGCCCGAAGCAAAAGCCCTTTCATCCCCGACCCCTAGATCAAGCAGGTGGGGGTTTTAAAAAAATATTTTAGAAAATTTTAAAATAGACTATGTACAGCACTATATCTTTGATTGAAAAACCGAGAAAAAGCATTGCATCTAACATATTCCACTCATTCCTCGACCTTGTGCTTTAAAGTTTTTTCCACATTAAATTTGCGACACCGCGATATATAACAAGTGTGCTGCTAGTTTATCAATGATCATCATAACTTTGTTTATAGTATCAGCGTAACGAACGTCCGCCGTACGCCCCCCCCCCCCCCCCTCCCCCCCAAAAACCCCAAATCTAAACAAACGCGCCTGCATTTGCATGGACGATCGACCAAACGCGTTCTCTCCCACTAAATAAATTTATAAATGTTATATTATCAACTTTCGTTATTTACTTTTCAGCGATATTTGGCCAATAGCGATGCAAGTGCGAAAGCCTGCCAGATTTCCCGCCCTTCCAGATGGGAAAAACATTACGTTAGAAAAGAAGTTGGAAGGGGCGACGAGTAGCTAAAACAGCTCCCTCCTTCAAAATTGACAACCCTATCGTCCCGGGCAAAAAATGCACACGGAAAATATTTTTTTAAAAAACAGTCCCGTTCAGGCTTGAAAACACATTCATTTATGAAGGGTTTATGGGGGCAGCACTAGTTCGTCAAAAACAGAAATGAAGAAAAAGAAGCCAAATTGAACAACGTTTTTGTTTTGGGGGTACCCGTCGTTGGCAGCGGCTCGATAATGCAAAAAAAATGAGGCGATTATGGAAATTCCGTTAGACGTTCAGGAAGTGGAAAAAACACGACGATATAAAGCGGTAAGTAAATTTTTGATTTAAAAATGTTACCGGTGGTTCATAAGTAAAAATGTGATAACAAAAAAAATAATTTTTTAAAAATAGTTTTGATAATTCCTCCCTTTTTTGGTGACGTGGAAACCCACGGTGATGGAGGAAAGATAAAACATGGTGTAATTTGTTGGTGAGCGTAGCGGCAAAGCGAAGTTCCTTTATACACTGGAAAAAAATCCGGAATGTTTTTTTTTTTTTGTATTATTGTTGTTTTTTTAACACGATTCCGGCTAAAACGATACTCCAATAATTGCAATGAAATATTAGGAGGCCTTTCGAAACTCTGAATTTAGAACTCCCAGTTTTTGGGGCAGCGCAATCGAAAATTATTTCTCATGAAAAATCGCAATTTTACGTTTTCTTTCTTTAAAAAAAAAGCTACCAGAACGGCCTAAAAAGCTTTTGCGAAGTTCCTAGTAATTGCTATTCGCATTGAAATCTTTTGTCTTGGCTGCGCTCACTCGCTTATCTAACGAAAAGGAAAAAGTAAAAAATTTCAAAAAATGATATTTACAGGTAATATGGTAATTTCACAAATTCTACTTTCGGTTTTGGGGGGAGCAACTAATTAAAACTGAAAGAAAATGGAAAGAAAGACTCGAGATTTTTATGAAAAAAACCAAATTTAAGGGGGGTACCCAGAATTACAGTATAATAGTCGACGGAGGATGGGGTAAACGTTCATTCGGGCATGGGTACAATGCATCTCGGAGTGGTAAGTAGACCCATTTGAGCATTTTTATGCCATGGCAATGGGGGAAACAATGAAAGGCCCCTCCCACCCCCCGCCGCTTAAGTGAGCTTTCGCACGCAAGAAGCCAGCTTTATTTTATAAACAATCAATTAAATTTGATGACTTTAAATCAAATAAAAAAAATGAGAAGGTCGTCGAATTATAACAAAAAATCTGCTTTTTACATCCGTTTTATTCCATTGAGTAGTGTGGGCTTTTGGCAATCATTTGTATGACGAGTTTGCCCAAGTTTTATCATAATGAAATAATTTAGTTCAAAAACAAAAAAATAAGTTTTAATATTAGAGAAACTCACTAAACATTTTTATGCAGTATAACTTTATAACGGTATATTTAAGTTATTTGTGGATTGTATTATTATATTTATTTAATTTTTTTTATGTATTAATTTTATTTTTAGTAAAGTAGTTTTTATATTATTTATTTTTACTACAATTTATAAATTCAGTCCCCCCAACCGGGAACGAACCACGGATTCCCCCATTCCAGTATATTATAATTTATTTTTGAAAAGAGCTCTACCCTTTACACCAAAATTGGCCTTTCAGACCAGGAAGCAATTGCAATGCATTTTGTTTTCAATTTCATTTTACATAACAAATTAGGCCAATAACTCCATTTTTTTATGAAATTTTGAATTAAAAATGAGAAAAAGAATGAAGTGCAATAATTTAAAGAAAAAAATTAAAATATTGATGTAGCTTGTTATTTATTTTTTTGCTTTGCTTTTTACTTTGCATGTTTACAGAAAAATAGTTTGAACTTTAAATGCACATAGTAACTTAAAACTTGATATTTTTTAAATAATCTTCCATGCAAATAGTCTAAAATCTTTTCCTTCAGGCGGTGATCATCGGAGCAGGAAAAAATGGCCTTCTTTTAAAGGGGTGTGTAACAAATTTGTTATATTGTTCAACCACCAAAAAAAAAAAAACACTCCTGTCAGAGAGCACAAGTGCTACAAAAATACAAGGCACATCAACAGGAATGGAGCAGGGCCCTCATCGTGCAGGGCTTAGAATGGTGAAGAGATGCATGGTTTTCAGTTTTGGCGTATGGGAGGGGAAAGGAGACCGAGTGTTTACACTCGGTGAAGAGTGGCGTTTCAATGGTAAAGTGTTGTAAAGCTTGATGTGAAACATATGGGCGAGCTACAGGGCAAACTTCAAGGCACGTGCCAATCGTCACATCAACCTTGCTAGAAACATGTTTGGCCCCTCATACCCAGATTTTACACAAACACTCGCAGGCGAAAACTAAGTTTAAGGGGGCGGGGAAAACCCGATCAGTACGCAAGGATCTATAATGGGCCCTACACGTGCTAGGCGACCAAAAGAAATTTTAGAGAGACATTCTGCAAACGTAAAGATTCCGGCGAAACCAAAAATGTGCCCTTTATGAAAGCTTTAACTGTTTTGGGGGGACATAGTAAAAGCTGTTGATCCTCTAGTTGCCAAAACTGACCCGGCTAGTTAAAATGGCACTACCAATCAGCAGAGCGTTTCATGGGGCTAGTGCGAAAATGTCACCAAAAAGCGTGGACCATGCAAGAAAGGTGGCTTCGCAGGGGATGCATTGCTGCGGCGTATCGCACATCAAAAGGGCCCCAATTTTGGGACCAAACGCCCCCAAAAAACTTTTGGCCACGCCCAGGTAAGGTTTTAAAAACCGTCCTCCAGGCCGTGCAAAAAAGTAACATCTTCCCGTAGAGGGTGAAAAAAAAAAAAAACTTTAGTTCACTGCCAGCGCGCAGGAAGTCCGGTGCGGGTGGCCGGACGCGGATTACGGCGAATGCTGCCGAGAGACGCAGCCAGAAAAAAATGGATGAGGGGGAAACAAAACACCTTTCAAATTGGGGGCTGCTGCAGCTTGGGGGAATCGGGTCGCGCTCTGGGGAGGGTACTGTTGGGCAGCACGGCAATCCCGCATGGAGAGATGCCCGTCGAGACGCCTTACGCCTCCAGTTTGGGCCCAAATTTTATGTCGTCCCCATCACTCCATGCCAAAAACCAGTAATAAACATAGTGAACCACGGGACATCAACAGTGATGCCTGGTTTATGGTAGAATTCATGAGCGATCAATAAGTGTATGAAAAAAAGAAGGGCGTAAAAGTGTCTCCCCGTGGCCTGTTTGTAGATGGCGAGCCCCCTTTTCTAGGGCCAGCCCCGGATGGGCTAGTGGGTGATGATGGGCTTGTTGAGGTCAAAGCATTCCATCAATCAATAAATTATTTTTAAAACGGTGAACTTTTAACTTTGATTTGGGAAGTAGTAAGGAAAAGACCTTTTTGTTTCCCCAACAAGGAGGGTGTGCTGGGAATTTAAAAGGCGACATCGCTATACTATCGGTTTTAAAGGGCCCGTTGAATATAACCAGAAGGGGAAACTGCGTGTCGTCTTACACGACCAGATGTCAAAACTAACGTCCAAGGGGTGAAGCATTTGGGAGGATGTAATGCTTCCCATCTATCCCCTTTTTTCATGGAGTGTATATTGCCGGAGTTGGGAACCCCGGGAAAAACCCCGTGGGAAAGAAAGTACGTGATCCCAGTACATAGAAGAGGTCGACAAAACCGAAGTGACTTTGGGGGCAAAAAGGGAACAAAAAAGGAAATCTTCGGAAAATAAGAAACCACATCCACAAAAACCCCACCCTTTTGTAGCGACGGGAAAAGAACCATCTTCCTCAAAACGAAAAAAACGCTAGTTGGGCCCTGGTTTAAAATCAGCAATAAATTCAGTGTTTGTGACTTATCAGATAAAATTTTTTATTTATATCTTATTCGATAAGTTTTTGGTTATCTTTTTCAATTATCACATAAAATAAAGTTCATTTACCTAAACTTGTAAAGCTTTTCGATATTTTTTTTTTCAAAAAAAAATAAGTTAAAATACTTTAGAAAAAAAAAAATAAAACACTTTTTTTAAATAAAATTTCTTCTTTCCCGTTTACTAAAATTTGTTCCCGGGTTTTGAAATGGCGGGAAAAGTTTTTAAATAACTTGCTTTTTTGTGATAATTTTTTTTTATCTATATCTTTTATCGAGAAATGTTTTTGCGTTTTTTTTTATTTTATTTAAAAAATTTTTGGAGGATTATCTTACTAGATAAAAATTTAACTATCTTGTCACAACACTGGCAATAATTCGTCTCCACCTTTTCTTGAAGCTACAATCTTTGATTTTGTGCCACTGTGTCCATGGGGTGGCAGCTGGTTTCTTAGTGTGTGTTGTTAGGAATATAAAAAGTTTGTTTTGTATATTTTCAGTGAATTACAATAACAAACAATTATTGTATATTAGAGAGCTGATCTTTGGAGCTGCAAAGGAATTTACTTTGGGCACATTTTTCTATTTTATAGTTCAATTTAGAACATAGCAAATAATATGTAAGTGTATATGTATTATTATTATCATCCTAAAGCAATAATTTTATTAATATAGATATTATACAATCAATAATGTACGTTCATTGTTAGTTTATATGCGTGATAAATATTCGTGTAGACCTAGCTTCGAATATTTCTACATGACAAGCTTTATTATTATTATTATTATTATTATTATTTAATTTTTATATCAAAGTTTGCCTAAGTTTGTGCTTATGTTCAAATCTATGTGATATTCGGTTTAGTTTTTCATTTCCGTTGACTATTGCAATTGTTGTAAACTTTTATGTTGGTAATTTGATTCCTATATTTTTACACCACAAATTATGATGATTTAGTGTAATCATAATATAACACTACTTTACTACAAACTACAAGGTAACTACCAAAGTGCTTATGGTAATATGATCATAACGGATATGTTTTTTATAGTTTTTTTAATTTGACAAGGTTATAAAAACACTTCTGTGTCATTTTTATTGATACAATATTTCTTCCATGTGTCATGTGCTCCCCCTATCGTTATCACAATGAGCTTATCAAAACTTACGCTGTTTATTTTTTTTTTATAAATCAAAATATACTAATTGACCTAATATTGAGAATGACATGCTTCTTCAGACTTCAGGGGAATTATTTTCCCCAAAAATTTAATTGAAATTAATTTGTATGTTTTCTTATAGAGAAGTAAATGGTATTTAAATTGGTTTTCCCAAATTTATAATTGCAAACGATCCCATAATCAAATTACAATAAAAAGCTTCAGAAGAAAGTATATTTATTTGTTATTTTGACTCGTTCCCCGTCTCCTGGCCCCGCAGTCAAGTGAATGCGCGAACACCGCCGTAAATATGAGCTCGCGGGCCCTTTTTCCCCGCTCCGCCCGGGGGCGGGTAGCAAGACAAACTCAGTTGACCCCGTCTTACTCGACGAAAGCCGAGTCTGCTGCCTGCGGCCGGTCGGCCTGGAGGGGCGGGGAGGGGTGTGTATTAATAATTATTAGAAAAAGTCGATTTTGAGGGGGGTAGCTCCACCTTAAGGAAGTACCGTAAAAAGATATACGTAAAACATTGATTTTAGAATGAAAAAAGTTGTGAAAAGAATAATTGTCCCATCCTGTTTGCATTGCTAACAAACTTGTGAATAGTGTGTGTGATTCCCTTTCTTCTTTCCCCAATCACACACACTAACCTAGCCGATAGGCATTCTACCACAACCAACAAACTTGTGAATAGGTAGTCCTCCACATTGGTGATGACTGATGATAATAAGTGGACACATACACAAAGCTTTCCCCAGCTGATGATACTATGATTCCTAGGAATAACATGAAGATCCCCACCCACCTCCTGGTTGCAGTGTTGAACTTACTTGGATATCTTGTTTCTTGGGCTTTGGTGGTTCCGGTTCTGGTTCTGGTTCAGGCTCCGGCTGTGGTTCTTCTTCCGTCACCGGCTCGTCCTCTTCTCTTCTTTCTACCCCTTCTCCGTCTGTTATGTCTCCATCTGTTTCCCCCTCTGTGTGTTCACCCTCCGTTTCCTCGTGATGTTCTTCCCCCTCCTGTATTGGCTCCTCTTCCACAATATCTGTGAAAATAGAAAATGTAAATGTATAAGAAACTAGTGTACAAGAATGGAATCCCTGTTAGGGAAATAAATAAATCTGGAAAAGTCAGGTAAATTGGAAAAATTTCTGAAATTTTCTTATTTTCCCTAAAAAATTGCTTATATTCACCAAATTAAATCTATAAAATAACAAAAATCAGGGGGCAAGCCAGGCCTGGACACCCTTTTGATAAACCATCATTGCCAATTGTACCGTTGAACGACAAAATTAATAATTTATTTTAAAATCAGTCAAATTTACAGCCTGAAAAAGTCAAGGAATTTGGTAACTTAAAATAAGCAGACACCCAAAAACTATTTTTTAGATTTTTTTTTTTAAATTTTAAATTGACCCCCCCCCCCCCCCCTCTCAGTTGAACTATCCCACCTTGGTTCTCTGTTGACTCTGTAGCCCGCAGCTCCAGTATCTTGGACAGTTGTGTCTGGATGAAGGTCAGGTGTTGCTGTATCTCGACGGGCAGCTGGATGATCGCGGCCAGTTGGTTTTGAATCTCCGCTAGTTGGGACTCGATATCAGCAGGGTCCGCAACAATCGGCTCCGCGTTCTCGGGTTGGTCCGCTTGATCTGTGCTCTCCACGTTTTCTGAGACAAAGTTTTATTAAAATTACAATACGATACATATTTTGAGATACACTGGCGCTGAAGGCAGTGTTGTTTTTCTAGTGTACATGTGTCAGATTAAGATGTATTTATTTTTTATTTACTTTTTCCTATGCCAAAAGCTTGATTTTTCAATCATTTTTCTTCCTGGCTATCCAGTAAATATGTGCTTCTTTCTCTGGCCCGCTCAGGTTATTTGGCAGGGCCTCAATGTCAGATTTAAGTGCGGCGCAACTGAGGAGGTGCGCTCTGTCCTGAAAACCCGATGTACATAGTTTGCAAGTTGCTGGTTCCTTTGTGATTTGAAATAATGTATGAAATTAAATATTATGGTACTGGAATTTTTACGAGTATGGAGTAGCAATGGGAAAACTTCCTCTAAAACATAAATAAAAATAGACAAGATGGAGTTTTTCTTTATTTTTGTTTAAGATAGATGAATAACTGATGAAAGTGATGATGGGGCCTATACCAATGCTTTAAC
>JAMZAV010008654.1:0-28621 GCA_024449915.1 Sweltsa coloradensis | reverse complement strand
ATTAAAGCCCCCTTGGGGCTTTCTTTATTATATTAATATTTCAGTTAAAAGTTTTTTTAAAGTCCCCAATTTTCCGCCCTTAGGCTTACGGCTTTGTAGCCCTGTGTTTGGCTAAAGGGGAGTTATACCCTACCTAGGCCCCCAAAGCCCAAAATCCCAGGTGTAAAAAGTCCAAAAAATCGTGTCCCCAAAATCCAGGGGGGAAAAGCACGCCCGCAAAGCCCCAAAGTCTTGCTCAATCGTGAAAGTTCCTTAGAAGGTAATTGTTTTGGGGTTAAATTAAGTAATTGTCGGCGTCTTGGGTCTTCCGGAGGCGTCCCCTTCCCTTTCGTCTCGGGCACATCTGTCTCGGGTATGGTTTGAGGGAATTCGTGGCGTCTGCCCCGTTTGGTTCAAAGAAGTTTTTGCTAGCGGGAGGCGTGACAGCATGTCTTTTTTTAGAATTTGTCCCCCTTTGGTCCCAAGAGTCTAAAATTTATCTTTTATCCTGAAATTTCCCCAAAAAAACTGATACTATGACGAAATATTTCTTTGTTTTTATTTTTGAAAATGTCAGCTTCATATCCCTTTTATCGGGGACTGTATTTGGTCGACAATGCCCTCTTTTGGGGTTTGGTGAAACTAATAGGGAAAAGACCCGAAGCAGGGGTGTTATTATATGGTTGAAATTTTCGAGGGTTTCCTTTTTCAATGGTCAATACTCGTCGCTAACGTTCGGTGTAATTTGGTTCTTTGGCGATATGTAGAAGCAGCACTGTTCGGTTTCCCAAGGGGAAAAACACTCGAGTTAAAATACGCGAAAATTTTTGGAATTGGTATTTTGAAAAGTAATTGTTCGCAGTTTTTTTGACACTAAAAAATTTCTTTGTTTTTGTTTTTTGTAGTTGGTTAATATTGATTTTTTGGACTAAACATTGAAGATTTTAAATAAATGTTTTTTAAAAAATTTGTTTTTGGAATAATTTTTTTAAAGTGGCCCTTTAAAAATTGGTTATGTTACAATTAACAATTTTCCCAAAGGTCAAAGGAAGACATTAAAAAATTTAAAATTTCCCAAGTTATTAATTAAGGTGTTATTTACTAATATTCCCAAGGGCACGGAAACTTTTTTAAGGTTAGTTTTTATTTTCCCCGGTATGTTTTATTCACTTTGTTAGGTAGCACTCGAACTAAGCTGAGACAGCTCTCGGGGGGGGAAAATTGGAAATGTTCTTTCCCAAAATGATATACCCCCTTTTACACATAGTGCTTGAATGCTTGCTGGGGTGATATTTTCCTATCTTCGACTTCAAGTGAACAAGCTTAATATTTCATTAGTTTACAAGCCTTCGTTCATAGATTTAATCAAATAGAGGGAAATGTTTGTAGATAAAATAGGTTTATGACATGCAATTACCACAAAACCAAAAAAAAACAGTTCTACAAGGGCCCCCTTTTCTCTTTGTATTTTAAAACTCATTATTAAATACGCGATGGTTACATTTTTGTTTTTATTACACGTGATGGATAATACAAACCTAGGGATTTTAAATTTTTAAAGATTCCCCTTTAAGATTTAAAAAAACACAAAAGAGATAATTTTAATATTCTCCGGCTCGGGGCCCCCGGGGGGGGGTTTTGTTATTTTAAAACGCTAATGTTAATGAAATTAATGTTTTTTTACAAATTAACCCCAAAACATGGGCTTATATTTTTCTAATGACGAGATTTATTCTTTTAATTATGAAAATTTTTATGTTTCTCTGTTGGGGGCTGGCTGCCTTTTTGTGGTGATTAGGGGGATTGGGGTTTCAAAAAATGGGGAAAAACCCCGTATGGAAAACCAACAAAAAAAATAGGTAAAACACTGACGAGGGTTTAAAAAACGTCAATAAAAATAAAGGGAACGAAGGGTGGTTTTCCCATTGTTTTAAGCGCGTCCCCTGTAAAACCCGATCTTTCGAAACTTTAAAAGCGGTTTTCCCGGGGGGGACGAGAGAGAAGAGAAAGAGAGAGAGAGGAGAGTTTAAGAAAAAACTCTTTAAATGTACAGTAATTTGTTAAAATTTTACTTCGTATGCTTTTACATAAACAGCTACTTTGCTTTATGAGGGAAAACAGGCCACTGCCCGAAAAAAAAACTTAATTTTTAGTTTTTCCCATGGTTCCCCCAACTTTCCCGGTCTTAAAATGCAAATTTTTTTCCCCGACGGATTCTTCCCACAATCAAAAATTGGGAAATTTAGATTTAACGAAGTTACTCCAAACTTAAATAATAAGGAGGTCACTGACCTTTTAAAATACTTACGTGGACTTCACATCAATGCTGAAACCTTTAAAAGCCTTTTTTAAATGGGCCAAACCCCGATGGGCCTATTTTCGACGCCCAAATTTATATTGCGTTTCAATTGCGATTCCCACCAACGTTTTAGGGGGTTTGTGTAGCTTTTTTTGGAGGTTATGTTGACTAGAAAGCCCACATTACAGTGGTCTATTACGGGGTCACTCAGGTGCCTTGGGAATAGTTTTTACTGCAGGGGTTACACAAAATTTAAATTGATAAACCCCGGGGCCAGGGGACGTAGGTAAAACAAAATAATTTTAAGTTTTTTTAAATCGCCTCTGATTAGGGCGAAAAAAAGGGCCCGGACGGTAAATTCCGAAATTTACATCTCAACATTTGCCCGGAAATATACAGATCCCCACGTATGTGTGTAAAATGTCAGTGAAGGATGTACCCCGGGCCCAAAATTAACTTTCAATGGATTAAACACAAACCCCAAACAAGTTAATTTTTTTCGGACAAATTATTTCAAAAAAATTAATAGGTTTTGATAAAAAATTTGAAAAATTTCAGTTTTTAGCTTTTTTATTTATTTTCCCTTTTTTTAAAACAGGCAATTTACATATTTCACCCACATTATAAACAACAGGGGAGCCGAACTTTGACGGGGAGGAAAGTTTGTGTGCAATTTTTACGAAAAGGAACATTTAGCGATCACTTATCAAACGTTAAAAAAAAATAACCTTTAGATGTAGATTCATCCTAATTACCCTTATGGAAAAAAAGTATGTTTACCAATTGTTGGGGTTTTTAAACAAGTGTTTTTATTATATTATGACTAAAGAGCACTCCCCCTTACAAGTTTTCCCCTTTCCCCCTACCATAGGGTTTAACCCCCAAAATTTTGCATTTTTTTGTTTTAAAAGGGGTTTAAAAAATTTTCCGAAAAATGATTGTTTGGGAGGTCCCTTCTTGTTCCTTATCTACCTTTTTAAAGGGTTTCCCCTGGGCAAGCCCCCCAATTAAGGCCAAATTTGGGTTGTTTTTTTGGTTTTTGGCCCCCTTTAACATCCCACAGGGGTATTTCCAAAATTTTCCAAAAAAACCCGGACCTCTTTTTTTCACCCCTTTTTGATAGACCGATGACGCCGATGCGCGGGGCCGGTTTAGGCCGTTTGCCGTTTGCGGGCCGAAAGGACTTTGGGGAGTATGGGGAAAGTCAGAAACATTATATTGAGAGCGGCTGAAAAACGGCAAACGCCAAAACCCGGCGCGCCAATGGGGCGTATCGGTCTATCAAACGGGGGCGGGAAAAAAGAGGTCGGTTTTGGTGGAACTTTTGGAACTACCATGAGGGGAGGTTAAGGGGGGCCCAAAAAACCCAAAAAAAAACCATCAATTCGGCCCTTAATGGGTGGTTTTACCCAAAGGGGAAACCCTTTTAAAAGGGGGTGAAAAGGGAGACAAGAAGGCACCCCCAATCAACCTTTTATCGGAAATTTTAACCCTTTAAGACAAAAAACTGAAAATTTGGGGTAAGCCCTAGGGTAGGGGAAGGGGAAAAGCTTGATAAGGAGATTTTGTCTTCACCCAAAATATAATAATACACTTTTTAAAAACCAAAAAACAATTGGTAATCAAAATTCTTTAAAAAATAGGCTAATTAGGATGGGGATCTAAAAATTTTAAGGGTTTTTTTTTTTTCAACGTTTGATAAGTGTTTCGTTTAAAAATTTTCCCTTTATCGTAAAATTTGCACACAAACTTTTTCCTGTCAAAGTTCGGTCCATGTTTTTTCATAATGTGAAGGGAAGTAGGAAAATTTGGGCGTGTTAAAAAAAGGGGAAAAATAAAAAAAAATGCTAAAAACAGGGAATTTGTTCATTTCATTATCAAATCCTATTAATTTGTTGAAAAAATTCGTCCGGAAAAAAATTAAAATTGTTTGTTGTGTTTAATAAACATTAAAACGTTTTTTGGGCCTGGCCTACACCTTCACGGGAATGTACACACTTACGTGGAGATCTGATATATACCGGGCAAATTTTTGAGAGTGAAGTTGGGGGAAAATTTTACGTCCGCCTTTTTTCTTTCGCCCCTAATCAGGGGCCCGATTTAAAAAAATTTAACTTTGTTTCGTTAAACCTACGTCACTGGCCGGGTGTTTAAAAAAAAATTTGGGTTTTAACACGCAGAAAAACACTACCCCCAAAGGAAATCCTGAGTGACCCGATAATAGACCACTGTAATGTAGGGTTTATGTCAACAAACCCAAAATGGGGCTAGCCACAAACCCCAAAGGACTTTGGGGTGCAATCGAAAAATGCAATCGCAAATAATTAAGGGACGTCGAAAATAGGCCCATCGGGTTAGGCCCATGTATGGGGCCTTAAGGGTTTACAGCATTGTTTGTGAATGCCACGTAAGATTTAGAGGTCATGCCCTCCTTATTTTTTAAGTTTTGGGGAGTAATTTCCGTTAAATCTAATTCCAATTATGATTGTGAAAAATTTCACGTCGCAAAAAATTGCATGTTCAAGAGCCGGAATGTGGAGAAACCCATGGGAAACACTAAGAATTAAGTTTTTTTATGGGCAGGGGGAACCGGTTCCCCTGCATAATGCAAAAAATTTAGCTGTTTTATAGATAGCAAAAGAAGAAAATTTGAAACCCAAATTTACTGTACTTTTTAAAGGTTTTTTTAATCTCTCCCCTCTCTCTCTCTCTCTCTCTCTCTCCTCTCTCGTCCCCTAAATACCGTTTTTACTTTTCCCAAAGTTTGGGTATACAAGGGGGGACGCAGTT
The DNA here is from genome assembly GCA_024449915.1 of Sweltsa coloradensis. Taxonomy (NCBI): domain Eukaryota; kingdom Metazoa; phylum Arthropoda; class Insecta; order Plecoptera; family Chloroperlidae; genus Sweltsa; species Sweltsa coloradensis. The sequence continues at coordinate 23,553 of JAMZAV010008654.1, read as the reverse complement.
TAAAAAACAATGGAAAACCCCAAAAAACTTTCCCTTTCCCTTTCCCTTTTTATTAAAGCGTTTTTTTAAAACCCATACGTCAGTGGTATACCTATTTTCTTTTTTGGGTTTTCCATAGGGGTTTTCCCCTTTCCATTTGTGACCGCAATAACCATAATATCACCACCCAAACAGGCAGCCACCCCTCAACAGAGAAAACATAAACTTGAAAATTTAAAAATGAAAAAATCTGTCTTTTAGAACAATATAAGCATTTTTTGGGGTTTAATTTGAAAAAAAACAACTTTAATTTTCCATTAACATTAGCGTTTAAACTACAAAAAAACCCACCCCGGGCCGCCGGGGCCGGAGAATTTTTAAAATTTTTCCTGTTTTGTGTTTTTTAACTTTTAAAAGGGGTAATCTTAAAACATTTACATCCGTAGGTTTAGAAATTTACCTACACGGTAAAAATACAAAAATGTAACCCTCGCGTATGTAAGTAATGAGTTTAAACTACAAAGAGAAAGGGTCATTGTAGAACTGTTTTTTTTGTTATGTGGTAATGCATGTCAATTAATCCTATTATTTTCTACAAACATCCGTACTATTGATTTAAAACTAGGAAAAGAAGGCTTTGTAAACTAATGAAAATATTTAAACCTTTGTTTATTGAAGTCTGAAGAAAAAAACCCATCACCTAAACAAGCATTCAAAACACTAAAGTGTAAAGGGGCTATATCAGTTTGGGAAACGAACAAATTTTCCCTTCCCTTTAGAGCCCGGTCTGCCCGCTTAGTTCGAGGCTACCCTAAAATGTGAAAAAAAAACATCACCGAAATAAAAAAAATAAAATTAAAAAAAAGTTTTTTCCCTGTTGGCCAATCATTTGTAAGTAACACATTAAATTAAAAAAACTGGAAATTTAATTTTATAAAAGTACTTTCCCCAAAAACCCTTGGGGAAAATTGTTAATAATGCATAATGTTTAAAAATTATTTAAAAAAACAATAAAAAATGGCATCAAATTTAAAGGGTATTCATTAAACAAAATGTATTATCCATCAAATTATGGGAAAAAAGACTGGCGAAAATTTAGTTATTCATTAGTTATTTAATCCAAATAAATTAAAGAGGAAACTTTGTATAGAGTACGTTCATGCAAAACTGAAAAAATTTAGAAGTAATACCCCTTATGCATTCTATTTTTAAAGCCTTTAATATAGGAAAAAAAATTCGAAAGTTATTACAAAGGGGCCCAAAAATATGAACCCTATGAACTTAATCCTTTAAACCCTTAAAACAAAAAAAAGGACAAAAGTAAGTTTTTGTATTATCTACAAAAATTTCCAAAAAAAAATACGAAAATAAACATTATAGTAAGGTTACGAAATTTTTTTTTCGAATCTGATAAAAAAATTTGGGATGTAAAAAAATGCCCAAAATCAGTAGAAAGAATTTTGTAATTTAAAAGGGATACAGGTTTAAAAAAACGTAAGCTTATATAAACCCCAAAAACAGAAAAAAAAATTAATTTTATGTTGTAATTTTATAAATTTTATTGGCCCTTTTATTTTTCTGATTTCCTTTTAAAAAAATAAAAAATTAATAATTTCATTCTACATACGTCAATCGTTTAAAAATCCATGCAAGAATAAAAACATAAACAAGTTGAACTAAGCTCGTATTGCAAACACTTTTTTGCATTTAGAAAAGAAACCCACTCGTGTTTTTTGCCCCCGGGAAAAATTTGGAGCCCCGGAGAAAACTTCTTTTGACCTTTAAATTTAAATGCAGGGGAAAAAGCAAAGGGTTTTTCAAGTAAATGAACGGCTTTTAAAAACCTAATCCCTACCCAAAAAACCCTTTTCACCCTAGAGAGCTTTGCTAAAAGGGTTTTTTTCGTGATATGTTATTATTGCCTTGAAATTAAGAAAGATTTTAAGGGAAAATTTTTGAATATTTATTTGGCATACGCATAAAATTGATATTTTTAAAAACCCTATGTATGGAAAAATGTGAATAAATTTAAAATTTTATAAAAAAAAACCCCTTTTTCGATTTTTTCGATTAAAAGAGATATTCTCTTGGGATTTGGCCCCGGGGACCCGGGGCGAACGGTACTCTGATCTTGAAAGAAACTTTATGAAAAAATTTTTTTAAACAAATGGGAAATTAAATATATGTTATGGTTTTTGAGACATTTTAAAAAATATTTCCCTAAAATTGTACTTATACGATTTTTTTCCCCGATATTTTAAAACAATATGTTCGTGGGTATTTGGGCCTTTAAAACAACCATAAAAAACCCCATCAAACAAAAGAGATGGAAAAAACCGGGTTTGCGAAAAGGCCCCCGTACTTTTCGGGGTATTTCTTAATCCCCCTTTTTGTGCATTTTAAAAAACATGTTTGAGTATTTTTGGAAATTTTTTTAAATTTTAATGATTTTAAATTGTTCTTTTTAGATAATCGTAGGGAAAGACTTCAATTTCACTTACCCCCAAATTTAAAAAAAGACGTTAAGCAATATCCAAACAGGGAAGCAACTACCCAAAACATTATCTCGATGAAAATTTGGAAGGGGGGCCAAGAAAAATCTGAACTTAGACGTTTTTTTAAAAAAAGGGTTTTTTGGTTTCAAGCGAATAAAAAATTTTTCATGAATATTTTGCTTTTACAATTTTCCCGCTTTTTTTTACGATATTTTTTTGATATTTGGAAATGATTCTGACCAAAAAAGTTTGAGGGGTACAAAAAGTTCATATTTCAAAAGGAAAAAAAGTTATTTGGGTGTATTGCCTTTTGAAAGAAAAAGTTTAAAAAGTTGTTAAAATTTATAGAAATTAAAAAAGGGTTTTTAAAATAAACATTTTACTGTGGGTTTTTAAAAGGAGACGATTCTGACCAAAGGGTGGGGCTTCTAGGGGGCCCCTATTTCCCATGCCCGGAGGAAAAAAAATGGGTTTAAACCCGACGAAATTTGGCATCCCTTTGGGAAAGCCCGGGATCCATGAGGAAAAAAAAGATAAATTTTAAATTTAAAAAAAAAAATATTGAAAAAATGGTGTCTTAAATCACCTTCCTCTTTCCTTTAAATGAATAGTGTCCCTTTAAAAAGGCGTTTTGTTGCGCTGACATGAAGTATTGCTAGTGTTTTCTTTAATTTGGGGCGCCCCCCATATGTCACCCGGCCTTTTTTTAATAGCTAGGCCCAAGGGGCGTTTCCCCCAACTTAACTTAAATATTAAATGCTAGCCAATTTAAGTAAAAAAAATTTTAGCAAAAAGCGTGGTTTCGATCCCCGGAAAAACTGGGGGTTTGGGCCCCCGCAAGCTTCCCCCTGCGCCACTCTGTATGTGATAACGGGCGGGTTTTCTTTGCCTATACAACTATCTGAATAAAAAATCAAAAACCATGCAATCACTGTATTTTGGGTTCAGGCGTTGGGCAAGGTATTCTTTGACCCCTCTTCCCGAAAGGAAAATGCCGAGGTTAAAACTATCATAAAAATTTAAAAAAAAATGTGGGTAGGCAGCCAGGGTTGTAGGGATTTTGGAATTTTTAGAGGTATGTAAATTTAAATTATTTTAGTTACATTATTTTGGGAAACATACAAATAATGAGTTTAAAAAACTTTTAGAATGGTTTCGTTTTCTTTTATTTTTACAATTTACATAGCTGGGGTGAGCTTATGCCTACTTTTACCCCAAATTTGCGCACCCTCAACACGACCAACGGGAAAAAAACCCCCCCCCCTTTTAAAAAAAATCAGCATCCTGGTAATAAAATACCAAATTAAAAAATTGCCCCCAAGGGTTAAAACCGGAAATCGACCCCACTGGGCCAGCGCATCAGTGGCCCAAACTTATCAGCCTCGTGGTACTTGTTTTTTTAAAAATTTTACTAATTACACACAAGATTGACCCCGCAGGCCCGTTTAAACGTTATCATAAACGGGGGCAACGGCCGCGGGCCCACCAGAGCCCAAAAAAAAAACTTTAGGGGCGGGGTCGTACGGACTGTTTTCAAAAAAATTTGGTCCTACTGTAACACACCGAATTTCAAGTGAAAAAATGTGTCCCGACTGGGGATCGAACCCAGGGCCCCCATACGCCAACCCCTTATCCCCCTAAGCTACCTGGAAAAAACCCTTACTAAATTACCAATTTAAAAAAAGGGGTTTTCCCCACCCCTAGTGTGGCGTTTGCCAAACTTGGGAATTTTTAAAAAGAGGAGAGGTGATCCTTGAGACCTCCATGTGTGTGTTTTGGTGGGGAGTCCCCACAAGAGCCCCCCCTTAAAACGAGATCCCCCACTGTTCCAGAACTTGTCCTTTTCCCCCCGGGCCCCTTTAGGGCCTAAAAAATTTTTAAACATTTTTTATGTATTTATTTTAGTATGTAGAGCGCCAAGCCAAAAAATTTTTGTGGGGAAAAAAAAGTAAAAAAAATTTAAAATCAAAATTTATAAAAAAAAATTGGGGGTTTTTGACTTGCCTCCGTTTTTTTTTTTTTTTTTTCCCCCAAACCAAAGAAATCACTGCTTTTTCAGCCCTCCGGGCTTAATAAATTTAATAAAAAAAAACAAAGGTCTGAAGTAACCCATGAAATCAAAAGACTCTAGCTTTCAGGTTTAGTGCCTGTTTAGAAAACCTGACCCTGTTCTTCATTAAACCCGGGTGCCCCGCCCAAAACCCCCCCTCTTTTAGGGTTTTAAAACTACCCCCCAAAGTGTTTTGGTTTTTTATAAATCAGCATGAATTTTCCAAAAACTAAAAAAAAGTGCGATGCGACTGTAAGTACGGCTGGGGATTTGAACCAAGAACCACAAAACGCCCACGCTTACCCTTAAGGGTACCGGGGAAATATTTGGGTATGAGTAAATGAGGGTTGAGTTTTTAACTTGTATTTTTTGTATTTAAATAAATTAAAATTTCCCAAACCCCCCAGCGAGTGCTAAGCGGCCGCGGGGGCCTTAAAAAAAGGGGGGTTAAGCCTTTTTGGTAGAGGGAAAAAAAATTGGTGGAGTAGAAAAAAAAAAAATTTAAAGGAGAAACTAAGGAAAATCGAGATGAAGAAGCGGCCCCGGACAAAACATTTTTTAGAAAAATCCAAAACGGGTGGGGGTGGGGGGTTTATTTAAAAACAAAAAAATTAAAAATGGGGGGTTTAAACCCCCTTTTGGTAGAAACCAAAAAACCCCCCAAAAATTGGGGAAAGAAAAAGGGTTTTTGATGAGCAGAAAACATCTCCCCCATCGAAAAAAAATTTTCCCCAAAAATTTTAGGGGGTGGGCCCCGAGGAGGGGGGGACTAAAAGGGCCCCAATAACCTTTTGACATAAACGTAGTTTCCAGAAGGGACCAACATTAAAAAGCCCAAACGGTAAAGTGATTTTAAATACGCTATTTAAAGGGAGAGTGGCTTTTTAGAGCCCGGGGGAGTGATAGCAGTTTCTGGCCTGCGATTTCGCCCGTAATACCGGGTTTTTTAAAAACACGGCTGTACTACCCCTTTTCAAGTCAATTATGGATATTTATAGATTATAAATTGAAAAACTTGATTCGAGTTTGCAACCAAAAAATACAGGGCCACTTGAAACTGGAGATCGATCTGAAAACCTCTAAAGCAGATAAATCATCGTCAAAGGCACAGTATACAGGTAATCAATATGCCCATTAGGCTAACAAGGCGGGCGTGAGCGACGCAGATTCGCAGTCTTGCGATGGGAACGAGTTCTAATCCAAAAGATACTACTTCGTGGAAACTTGGAATATTATTTAATGAGGGTGAACGAATAATTATTTAGTTACTTTACAAGTTTTTCACGTGTGGTCATCCTGTTGAATTTAAGGGGACACCATTTTAAAATATCTTAACTCTTTTTCAATTCCATTGTTTTTTTTTTACGAACCACAGTAATAGATACAAGTAAAACAAAGGTGATCAAAAATATTGAGTGGCCTGATAGTACAAAAATAATAAAAATAACATAGCCTAACAACATATAATTCAATTTCATAGATAAAATATACAAGGTCAATAAAATATAATTGACAGTATATTGTGAATAAGATTATGTTTTATTTTTTTACTTTGTTTACCCATGCAGGTTATAAGAAGTTGTGACTTCCTGTAAATTATTTCTTCTACTAGGTGTCTCTTGGCGAACTTGCTTGCTACTCATCCGAAGCTTACGTAGTCCCACAGGAGTTCCAATCCCTCAAAATACTCTGTGATGTTTGTACCCTTATCAATCGTGACGCTCAGTATAGAATAATACAATATTAATACTTGTATTTGAAAATTTTTAAGGCAATTGATTGTTCTCTAACCGATATTTTAAAAGTAAAAGAAAGATTTAAAACCTTAGCAAAATGAAAGAGGGTGTATGAATATTACAGAATTTTTTTTTTGGGGGGGGGAGGCAGGGCGGGTCGTAACGTCCCTGTCAGCATTATATGCAAATTTTGGGAAAAAAGTGTTAAAAACTGAGCTAGATGCTACTCTTAATTTTGAGTAAAGATTTTTTATATCTTTTCTACACATCATTGCATTATAAATTTCCACGTAAAAACGATTTTTTGAAATATCGTTCGGCAAACGATTTTTTTCGTCCGCAGGTACAAAACTCCTATTTTAACCATTTTACAAAAAAAAATCGTACATCGAACGATATTTCATAAAAGTCGTCTTTCCGTATAAGGAAGTGGAAGGCAATGATGTGTAGAAACAATATTTTAAAAAATCGTCAAACTTTTAAGTGTGGGACCTAGCTCGTGTTTTACACTTTTGACCAAAAAATTTGAATAATCTTGACAAGGACGTAACATCCCCCCAAAAAAAAAAATCTAGATTTTTTTAAGGGCCCCATCATTTAGCAAAATTATTTAAGAGCTTACCTCCACCACAGTGTCATAAAAACTTCCGTATAAATTCCTATTTGGCGACAATATGAACAAAAAACGAAACCGCATGTAAACGGGCCAGTTCTGTTCTTATCTCGACACACCGCATTTTAAAATTCGCACGGATAGAGGGAAAAAGACGAACATAAAAGTGTTTCATAAATGGAAGCTTTGCCCTTAAAAAAATGTTCTTCTAAATGATTGAATAACTTTAGTTGGATCGTGAGTAGTATATCGTTTAAAAACTATCGTTCGGTAAAAACAGAAACCCCGGCCACCCCTTTTATGGGAAATTTTGTTACGTAAGTTTACGATATAATACCCAAAGTTACATTAGCGGGGCATTTTAGGTCGTGCTTTAATTGATCACAACTTTGTTCCAGCCGTACGGGCTCGTTAGGTCAAATATCAATAAATTCTTAACTCGAGTCTCTTAATTCCCCTTTTGCAATAGGTCGCGGTTCTCTGCGGAGGAGGAGGGGTTAACCCTGCCCGTGGCGTGAGAAAATATGGGGAATAAATTGTACGGCTGGGGAAATTTATTTGCTTCCCCCGGCTAGGAATATTCCCCCAAAAAAATACCTAGTAATATACTAGCTCATTAGTTCGCACAAGAAAAAATTTAAAAATTTAAAAATAACAAAGAATCTCACACTAAATTAGAATTAAATGGAATCAATTAAAACTCTACTTCAGCTCCTCCCTTTTAAACTGCCCGTGGATGGGATGCCCCTTGACGCCTCAGCGTCTGCGCGCGCCGGAACAATGCCTATAGTCTGGGTATGGTGAATGGGATTGTTGGGAATGCAAATACAAAGAAAGCATTTGTAATTTAAAACAATGCCTGGTTCACATGAATTTTTGAAAATTTGATGATACAAATAGGTACATTCCTACCTCCCCTACGAGCTCGTTATTCCTTCTTTGCGATAAAAAACTAAACAGACATTTAGAATGTTAGATAATTCCTTTAAATCAAATAAAACAACTGAAAATTAAAAAAAAAAACTGTTTTATGACAGGTACTTATCCTTCCCCGTTGTATGTATAATCCTTTTATTGTTTTGATTTTACGATGCGAGAGTAATTAGATGTTTTTTTTTTAGACGCAAAATTTCACTATTAAACACATTTTGATGCAAAAGGGGGATATATTGTGTTTGATCCCCGGTACGAAGTGATATGGGAGGGCTTTGGTGTAGCAGGTACTACTGGGGCGTCGATCCGGGGCGTCAGTCCCCCCCTTGTCACACGTTGGCCCCCCTTAGACGAGTACTGCAGTTCAATTTATAATTCACATTAAATTGGCAATACTGCCATTTAAGTGTAGAGACGTGAAGAATAATTGTTTTTTATTTTTGACGGTTTTTAAAACGATGATGATTTTGGCTGCCCGGGGAGCGTTGTTGGTTAGGATAACGATAAAATTTATGTACTCACTCTACGTTTGACGAAAACGTTTGGTTTAATTGCCGTGGCAATAAACGAAAAAAAAAGGAAAAAAATAAAAAATTTAATTTTATTTTCACCGTAATGAAACAGATGTAACGGACACTTTGAAAACTATTGCGTAAAAAATGATACAATTTACTTTTCACCGTACAGGGAAACAGATGTAGCAGTGACACTTTCACGAATTTTTAAACCTTAAAAAACTGACACAATTTACATAAACCCTCTTTAGACTCTTCACACTAATCCCCGACCTTCCGTAAATACGGTTCGGTAACTACTCCAAATGTACCCCCAAAAAAGTTACAACGCGACCACATGTCCGCAAGATGGCACTCCCCCAGAGCCCCATGTTCGACTTTTACGACCCTGGGTCCTACACACCAAATACGTCCCCCCAAGGACCCCACACAACCCCCACTGACTTGAGAGGGCCCGCCCCCTTTTTGAAAATCCAACCAGGTTTCATGAAACAGTCATCCCCCCTGGGTTCCACGGAACTGGCCAATTAAATCTCTCTCCTATCAACTTAGACCCCCTAACCAAAAGAAAAATGCGTGGATTTATGCCCTTTGTGTAGGAATCAATTTAAACTCGACCCTTTTTATAGGCTAAAATAGCTCCAACCTGCGTCGCATTGCAATACCACGAAGTGAGTTTAAATCAGCAAAATAGGCCAACACTGCGCTTGACTGAACAAATCCCCTGGATGAAGTCCCCAAGCCGCCTAGCTACACGGCAACCCTTTTTTGGGACTCAGAAAAAATGTCTCCGCGACATCTCGCCTTTTCACTCTTTTTCTATAAAAACAATTATTTATGGTGAATACGTGCTGGTCGACTTTTTCCCCAGCAAAAATAAGCTTCGATCGGGTTTTTAAAACCTTGAACCTGGCCTTCGAGCATCTAGAAAAATTATTTGTAAAGATGTTCCAAAAACTAAATCAATATTAATTAGAATTAATTTTGATACCAAGTGAAATGATACTTTAATTAAATTAAAAAATTTAGCGGCAGTGGAATATTAATTCCCAATATAATTAAATTTGAATGCAAATATCATTATGCGAATCTAGAAAAATGATTTGATAGCAAATTTCCCCATATTGAAAATATGTATCTTCAAAGGTTTGAAGTACCCTACACCCCTTGGCCTTGAAAATTTCCCCCCTTGGGCATAATTTAAATTAGCATATATTTAAATTTTTCCCACACTTTTGCAAATGAAAACCTTTGAATTAAAAATTTAAAAAATTTAAAGTAAAAAATTTAAAACTTCATTAACAACCAATTTTTTTAATGTTCTCTTTTTTTCCAATAGCAATGCATTGTAGCATTAGTAAGCCCACCTTGATTTAATTTAAAATTAAAAATTTAAAAAATTAAAGTCGTACCAAAACTCAAAAAATTCCTAAGCCCTAAAGTAACCTTAGGTGGAACGGAGTTAGCTAGTGGTTACACACTGATGTTATTTCCCGCGTGTCAAAGAAAAACCTTGCCTATTGTCACCACCAAGACCGCCTTTGACAAGGTCGTCTCCCTCCCCTACCTTCACTGGTCTTCCTACCATCTTCAGTGAGGCTGCATAAAGCCCACCTCAGCGATGCGCCCCTACCATAGCTTTTGTTGCATCTGAGCGGTGTCACGGGCCCGACAGCCCTTCGAGCATTGACATGCTCCTCAGCTGGATTTACTCTTACTTCCGTTCCCCCTTGAAATGCCTTTTCCGACATTTAGTCTAGTTACATATAAAAAACATACAAGTATAGAATATAAAAATAAAACATAAATCTACCAGATGATTAGTATAAACGTCCCCTGTCAACTTGAAACTTTGGGTTTTCCTTCGTTTTGGGGAAAGGCTTTCTTTGTAATTTTTGAATATAGTGTGTGTGCGAATTGGAACAAAATTAATCCCCCCCCTCTTTAAATTTATTATATCGGGGGTACTCAAAAGATACCTGGGGTTTCGTCATTGCTTTCCGAAGTACGAATGAAAAAAAAAATTCCTTTTTTGATAATCTATCCAATTTACGTTAAATCATTATTTGCTATGACACGCCTCCAGAAAAGAAAAAAACAACTTTTGCTTAATTCCGGAAAAACCATAGCTCCCAAACTTGCTTGATCTCAGCCGGAAAAAGCCCACAGAACTCAATTAATTAGGGCCCTTTGACGTTATCATGTGTTGCAACAATGACAATCACTAGGATTAATACCCTCTTGAAGGAAACAGGCAACATTTAAATTATACAGTAGCCTTATTTCCCCAATGCAGACATCAATTAGTGCCGAGAAATCCTGTACTTACACCCAGCTATCAACACAATCCCCCTTAATTTACATTTTTTACAGCCCTCAAGACTTTAAAGTAATTACCATAAATTATCCTTTCTGTTCCTTATTATACCTCTTTTGATTGTTTTGTTTTTTTTAGAATTTTGCACTTAGGTGCAACTTTTAAGTTCTTTGTTTTTATAGTCATACTGTTTTTATGCGTTATCAAAAGAGAATTTTTAGAAAAAATATTTAATCCGTTTCAAACTTAAAATTATAAAATATATTATTTTACTGTGTCAATGTCATTGCATTTTAAAATTTCTCATAAATTTTAAAATAAGATATAACAACACCTCGTCTCCCGATAATTTATCAGTAGCACATCCCGACATTTTTAAAATTAGTTCTACACAATAAAATCACCAAAAAATACATGGTGTTTTGGTCAGGGCGGGCATAGGTTATGGGGCTAAGGGAGGTAGGGTTTTAAGTTACAATTAAAGATCCCTTTGGGAATCCCCTCTATCCTTCAACGCATAGGCATTTCTTTCCGGTGTCTGTGTAGTCCACCCCCTTTCCCCAAATCAAAGCCTGTCCCCTCATTCTAGTGTTTTTGCCCCTAAACCGTTTCATTTCACTTTTCTTTTTCTCCCTTTTTCCTTTTGTCCTAGACTTCCATTTTAAAAATTAGCAACACACATCCTCCCAAATTTCCCCTTCTTTTTACCCCCCCCTATCGGCATCCCTTTCACACCAGTCTAGTCCCACAACGATTTATTCGACTATCCCATTTTCCCACTTTCTCTCTCCCTCTTTCCCTTCAAAAAATTTCTTCCAATCGACTACCCCTTTTTTTGTCATTTTAAAAGGGTCCTCATTAGACATTCCCGTACCCCATTTTTTTTTCATAATCCTTATCATCGATTCCAGACACATTTTTACGCTTTTTCTTTTACAGCACTGCACTTTTTACTTCCTTATCAATCATTTTTTTACACATAATCTTTTTCACCCCCCACTTTCCCCCCCATCCTCTTTTTCTACCCACCTTATCAACTCCAACTCTACAATTTTCAAACAATCATCCTCCTTATCATCTTATCATTGGCTTCTTTACTAATGATCTCCTCTCCTTACTTCCCGATTAACTCTTCTACTGGATTATCTAGCTCTGTTTTTTTTCACACTTTCCCACGCAATGCCCGCCCCCTCTTTTTATTGCTGTCAACTGTTGTGCAAATTGTTTCTCTATCTTTTCTGATTGTTTTTGATTGCGCAACACTTGTACCCAAGGGGTTGTCCTTGTTTGATCTCGAAGTGTGCGCACTCGTTTCGGCTCCCCGACCCTCATCCTCTGTTGATTTCCTGTACTATCTACCAACGATTGGGGCTCTGTGATATTCCATCATTGTTTTTTGTCTCCTCCTCTACCTTTTTTTGGGGACATATCGGTAGTACTTAGAGTTGACTATCTGTTGACTATGTTTTTCTCGTCATGGAAACCTGATTTCCCCCTCAAATCCTCTATCTCTAGCTCCTCTTTTGAATAGACTTATCAAAACAATCTTTTATCTATTCGATTCACTTTCAGGGAAAAAAAAAAAACCAATTAAAATCTCTGGTCGCACAAGTTGCAATAAAATCAAAAAAAAACTCGGCGCGGTTTTTAATCAAACCCAAAATTAATAAAAAACTGGGTCGCGGTTTATAATAAGCCACGTTTTACCGCCAAATTGTGACGGTAGACCCCAAATTTGGTGCAAAAATTTAAAAAAAACTCGGGGCGCTTAAATATTCTGCCCCTTTGTGGGAGAAAATTGTGAGGCTACGGAATTTTCTGCTTGCCCGGGGAGGAAAATTTCCCAAAAAAAATACCTAGTAATTTTACATCATTTGTTCGCACAAGGGTAAAATTAAAATTATAATTAACAAAAAGGAATCCAATAAATTAGAATTAAAAAGGGTATCACATTAAAAAAATTACTTCAGCTCCTACCTTAAATGTCCCGTGGATGGGGGATGTCCCTGACGCCTCAGCGTCTGCGCGCGCCCCGGCAACAATGCCTATAGTCTAGGTAGAGTGAATGGGATTGTTGGGAATGCCAAATAAAAGATACTGCATTTTAAGTTGAACAAGCCTGGTTTTATATTGAACATTTGTAAATGATGATACAAATGGGACATTTCCCACCTACCCACGAGTCGTTATTCCTATCTGTGGATTAAAAATAAAAAAGACATTTTTGACAGTTTGATAATTCCTTTAAATACAAATAAAACAAGATAATTAAAAAGAAAACTGTCTTATGAAGGTACTTTCCCTTTTGCCGTTTTATGTATAAACCCTTTTTTTGTGATTTTTTCATGCGATGAGAATTAGAGATTTTTTTTAGACGCACAAATCACTATTGAAAACCATCTGATGCACAAGGGATATATTGTGTCTTTATGCGGACGAAGTGATATGGGAGGGCTTTGGTTATGCAGGTACTACTGGCTGGCGTCGCTCCTGGGCTGTCAGTACCCCCCTCTGCTCACAGATTTGGGCCCCTTTAGACGAGATCTCGATTCAATTTATAATTTAATTAAATGGCAATATTTCCTATTTTAAAGTGAGATGAGTTAAGAATTAATTTTCTTTTTTTATTGACGGTTTATAAAGATGATGATTTTGTTGCTGTCCCGGGGCGCGTGTTGGTTAGGATAACGATACAATTATTGTACTGCACTTACTGTTGTGACAGTAAAGTTTGGTTTTAAAGCCGTTTGGGAATAAACGTAAAAAAAAAGGAAAAAAATAAACAATAATTATTTTCACCGTACATGAAACAGATGTAACAGGACACTTTAAATATTTGCGATAAAAAACGATACAATTTTACTTTTCACCGTACAGAAACAGATGAGCAGTGACACTTTCACGAATTATTAACCTTAAAAAAAGACACAATTTAATAAATTCCTTAGCTCTCTCACACTAATCACCGACCCTTTCCCTAAAAACCGGGTTTGGTAAACTACTCCGAATTTAGCCCCCATAAAAAATTTTCCAAACCCCGACCCCATGCTCCGCAAGATGGCATCGCCCGAGCCTCCCTGTTGACTTTTACGACCTGGGTCCTACACACGAATACGTCCACCCCAAGGATCCACACAACCACCACTTTGAGAGGCCCCGCCTCCCTTTTAAAATCCAACCCTGGTCTCCTGAAACAGTCTCGCCCCCCAGGTTCCCCGGGAACTGGCCCAAATTAAATACTCTCCTAATCAATTTAGACCTCAAAAACCCTAAAAAAAATGCGGGACTTATGCCCCTTTTTGTAGGAATCAAGTTAAATGACCTTATTAAGGGCTAAAATAGCTCCAACCTGCGTCGCATTCAATACCCCGAAGTGAGATTAAATCAGCAAAATAGGCCAACATGCGCTTGACTGAAAAATCTCCCGGACTGAACGCTCCAAGCCTGCCCCAGCTACACGGCAAGTTTTTTTATCTAGACTCAGAAAAATGTCTCCGCGAGCATCTGCCTTTCACTCGTTTCTATGAAAACAATTTTTTTGGTGAACTACGGCTTGGTCGACTGTTTCCCCCCAAAATAAGCCGATCTGGTTTTTAAAAATTTTAACCTGGCCTTCGATGCATCAGAAAAAACTCCCGTTGTGAAAATGTTCCTAACAAAACAATATTTAATTTGAATTTTAATATTGACTACCAAGTGAAATGATACTTTAATTAAATTAATGAAAAATTTGACGGGGAGGGAATATTAATTACCCAATTTTAATTAAAATTTACAGCAAATATATTATGCGAATCTAGAAAAAGAGTTGATATGCAAATTCCATATTGAAAATATATATCTTCAAAGGTTTGAAGTAGCCTACACCCCTTGGCCTTGACAATATTCTATACAATGTCACATATATAATATTAATATAAATGATGCACAATAATAAATAAAAAAATAAATTGTATTTTGATTCTACCCACTCAGTTATAGAACGATTTTCAGTGGGGGACAGTAAATCAAAGAGACCAAGCCAACCCTGTAGGCCCGACGCAATTTCGACGGAGTGAGCGATAACCAACCAAAGATCGATATTTTTAATGGGAAAATATAGAAAATCAGTGGAAATGGACAGTGCGAACACCTGCGGATCAACGCCAGAATCAACAAGGCCGATTCAGAACAACTCTGAATTTATTATGTGCTTCTTTGCTAGGACGGCTCCAAAGTCACCGTTTACAAACTCCTAAGACAAAAAACTGATAGACCGAAGTCCAAATCAGAAGTTAAAAAACTTCTGACTTTGTCGGAATCAAACCCCTGGACCATCTGCCTTGGAAGCAGATCCCGCTAACAACAAGACCAACGAGCCATTTGATATTGATTTCGATTGATTGTGTAAACATTTTGAGGAATGTTACATTAATAAGACACAGGTGGCTCGTTGGTGATTGGGGCTTATCCTTCTTGCATTCAATACAAAATATATCAGATTGTATCAAATTGGATATACTCTGAATACGAATATATTTTAATTTTAATTTTACTCAAATCCTAATCAGACTAGTCCTTGCAGCTCGATGTATAGCTAGTCACTAGAGATAAGTTTTCTCATTGGTAAAGTGGTAAAATATCGAATACTTATTGGAGGATACAGGTAGCGTGTCCACTTCGGTCACAGTCGCAAGGTTCGCGACTAGATATCAGAAAACAACAGGACAATTCACTGCACCCTGACGATTCAGAGATCTTACAATAAACCTATTACCTACCTACTACTAAAATGGGGAATGGGGGGGGGGGGGTTAATATCCAGCATACTAATCATTTGTATAAATTTGAACATTTCCGTAGTATTTGCTTTGATATGTGCAAATTTGTAACAATTTAACATTTTAAAATTGGTTATCAACTCTAAAAACGTAACGATTTGTCCGAATTATTTATAATATTTTAAAAATCTAGTTAACTTAGTTTCCTAGTATTATTTTGTTATAATATTAATTCTCACTCATACAAAAGTCAACCAAAATCAATAACAACCCAACATATTCAGGCTTACGTGTGATAAATTGAATGCAAAATGAATGCCAAATGTGTGTGATGGTTTTATAATCTCATATAAGAAAAATCATTACAAAAAACCTGACGTTCACCTCATTGTCTACGTATATAGTACAAGGTTGTATGATTATATCAGTTTGTTTTTTACTGTTATCATGATTTCTTATCCGAATGTTGAGTTATTATGTCTGTTATACATTTAAATTTAAAATTGATAATTTTTGTGTTAGACATTCATGATTACCGTGTTGAATCTGAAAAGTGTGATATAGTAATTATATTACACTTACTGGCGTTTTACAGTGGATTGAATGCAAATGTATGTAAGAATGGACTAATTATGTGTTGTCTGTAAAATCAATCAGAACATAGATTTACTCAACACCGCTTGATAATAACACTGTTCCGTTGCTATCATTATTAGTTTTTTTTTTTAATTTGATGGCTGATATGAACTGAATAATACACTGCTCTCTACCTTGAGCATTGGAATATGAAGACAAGCTAGTATTAACCTAAAGGCTAAATCAACGCCTGCCAACCGGAACTAGCGTGACACGGATCTTATCGTACCAACATTACGCAACACAATGCCCTATTTCGTTATGCTTAGGAGAAACGAAGGACATTACAATTCCCGGCCCTACCGGACTTAATTCACTCATGTTAATGTAGCTTTAACAAAACGTCAACCCTAGCAAACAAATATGTCGAGGGAGGTTTATTTGAGATACTGTTGTTTGGTGACTTCTCGTGGGTCAAGCGTGTGGCTGGCAAGATTTCTTTGTTTTACGGTGAACCTAATGGGGCGAATGTCATTAGAATGGCACTTAAGAGGAAAGAGGGCGGCGAAAGGAATGGAGAAAAGTCAATAAGGTTGGTCACTTGAACGATGTGAAGGAAATATAGCACGAAGCTTAGCCACGGTTATTTAACTACGCGTATATATAACTTAGAGCCACCAGATCAATGTTGCACTCAAGGCGATACGTATAACAAATTTGCCTTCTCATGTTCAACAATATTGTTTGCAGAAACACGACATAATATAATGTACACAATAATATAATGGTAAAATGAAATACAAAGTATAAACTTACCACAGTACCTACTAGTTAAGCTCTACTCAGCTATTAAGATTTGTTTTGTATATTAAAGGGTTATTCACTCGCTACTAAAAATATATATTTCATTATAGTTAGAATTAACAAAAGATTCATTTTTGGGTACACCATGACCCTTACCCAAACAAAAATTTCAAACTTGGTATTTGCAGCAAAAGCAAAAATCTCCCAGAAGAAATAACATGGAGACGATCTTCAGGTCTATGCCCCGTGACCTTGAAGGATTTTGATCCAAAAAAATATTGGCCACTTTGACGTACTCGACAACCTTTTCAGTAAATCCGCTGCGTTTTGTTTTGTAATTTGTGCAAGTGGTTCGGTCAAAATATGGTGATTTCCAAGAAGGGGTGGATTTTAGAATGCATATTTTGCGGTTTTGAGTATATATTGTGCACAGTTTCAAGACACGATGTAACCGGCGGGCCACTTTTAATTGGTACGATGATCTAGTATCTATGTGGAACAAAAAAGAAGCCCGGTTAATCCGATTAAGAACTTTTCCAAAACACCAATTCTCGCGAATTTCTAGATCAATTTTTTTTTAATTCGTTAAACAAAATAGAAGATATAATTTTTAACCGGTCATTTAAGTGTAATATTATGCTATCGATTTTGTGGTGAAAAATAATTGTTTGTGGTAACAGCCCCTTTAATGTAAAAAAATCAACTAAATCCGAAATAATTACATTTTTGTTCATCCTCTAAAATCTTCAAAGTACAACGGAAAATGGTACCATTCTGTGACTGTAGGATGAACAAAAAGAAACAAAATAACATTGTATCAAATTAAATAATATTGTTATTGAAAATATAGGGTAGACTGTAAAAAGTGAAGAATAACCCGTTTCTAGAAAATTAAATGAATTTAACAAATGCAGGTCCTCGTAATTGGAGTATAAGTATAGTGTTTCTGGTATTATTGATTAAACCCTTTAAATTTAAACATAATTGATCGCCTTATTGGACGTCAACGTCTTCACGCAGGCGGCAGGAATGAGCTTTACGACCTCGTTTCGCGTCCTCGAGCCTTCAGGCCTCTACCCCGCTTCAAGTACCCTTATCAGCCTTTTGCCTTTCTCGTCTACTAACTCTTTAAATGTCATGTTCTCTTGTCGTCTTTTCTTGTAATTTTAATCTGAACTTGTAACTATCTGATCACTGTGTCATGCTACAGAGGGCCTGCATTAGCCTTCCTGTCCTATGAGCAGGTAAAATTAATTACAATAATATACCTTATTTAAACGTCTACATTACATTAAACTTTCTGTAATTGGGGGTGCGACTTCGGGTACATCCTATATGTGTTTTGATGTAGCCTACGTAATTAAGTCTTTCCACTGTTTTACGTGGTTTGTCTCGGTTCAAGCACTCTACTATCAGGCTTGCTTCTAATGGAATGTGTGCAATTATAAGCGGATCCGATCTAATCTTATCTACGTTAGAATTAAAACCATGATAACCTTAAAGCTAAAACAAGCTGCGTACGTACGAATAGCACCCAACCGCGGGCGCTACGCTGGAAACCGCGTGCGATCTCTTGATAACACGGGTGGGTGAAGGGTGTGGTTGCGAGGTATGTCAAGTCAAGTTGGTGGCACATAAGCGCAGAATAGCTTCTGATACAGGATGCTGGTTGACCAGCAACAAGAACACATTATGCCCGGGAGAAAATATAAATTTGTTCGGCGTGATTGATTTGGTAAATCCTACCAACACATTTCAAGGTATAACCTATAACGACAAAGCATAGTTTTGTGTTACGCTTACTGTTTTTTTTCATCGAAAATCAACTCAACATTTCAAATAGCACTATTATAGAAGGCCTGTTATAACCCGGTTTGGTTTTAAGATGATACCACCGGATGCTCGAAACTATAGTATTTTAAATACTATGAAGCGAAATCACTAGATAAGCTGAGGAATGTCAAAGTTAGCACGAGAAATTCGGTGCAAGTAAAAATATTGACTTGGGTTTTAAAACAACAATACTCAATATTTGTCATGTAGTAAAGTTGTTAAAAATACATTTCCAAAAAATATATATATACATGTTACGTTTGACGTTTATTTAAATCGCGTCATCTAGTGAAATCCCGAAAACTTTTCAATATTTCTTATCGTATAGCGTCGTCAGTTCCTGGAAAGTGTCATCCATATGACGAAGCCACGCCGGGAAAAGATTAATAAAATAATGGTGGTTATTCACCAAAACGTCGCGATAAAATAACCCGACAAAAAAAGATGTATGTCTTCTACAATTATATCGGATTGCAAATGGATAAAGTAAAAAATCATCATAACATTCAAAGACGCCAAGTTTGGTTGACCTCCACGCAAGCTTATGTGACCGTGCACACAACATCGAAGTTGAAATTATCACACGCACATCGCGTTTTCTACCCCGTGAGCTTGTAGCTAATCATGTGGATAAACTTTAGTGGGAGCACGGAACATAGACAACGAATGCTGGATCGTGAAGAACAAACAGAATACTTAAATAACCACCGAACACAATTCAATCCTTTTAGAGAAGACAGGACGTGCCTCACGCTTCAAACGGAATACGCCTTTGTGACGCATTTCACTGGAACTATTTTAGTAGAAGCTTTTTAGAGTTTCTATCCTCTTGCGAAACGAATTTTTAACGATCCTCAAAATTATACAGCAATATTTTACTTGTAATTCATGTGGGGATGCCATAGTCAGATGAGTGTCAAAGCTAATCGGTATATTTTGCTTACAGTGTCTACAACATCATGAAATAAATACCAAGAAACCAAATAGGCAAAATAAATACGGCACAGTCAAGTGTGTGACGTGTGACGTGTGACGTGTGTAGCTAACGGAAATCTAGTTCAAATGCCTCTAGAAAGATAGAAAACCTCCCTTAAGCACACCAAAACTTCATTAATGTAAAGGTTTTCTGTAAGACACCACCCTCCAAATACTTTAAAGGTTCGTCTAAACTCCTAAGAGAAGAGCTGGAGTACTTCGTTCTATTAGTTCTATTACGCCATCAGTTTCGAAGACCCAGGATTCGATTTCCAGTTAAAGCTATAGTAGGCTTTATTATTATGATGACGATTTTATTTCTGATAAGAAAATGTTCCCTAGGGCAAGTGGTTTATTTTGTTTCAAAAGTATGTTTGAGCCCGTGGTTGGATCTAGTTTTGTCTCAATATCAGTATCGCCTGTATGACGTACAAAAACAACGTACAGTTGAGTTTCCAGTGGCGGGATTATGACATCCACACTCATACATTTCACAATCTGCTATGTGAGCTTAAAATCGTCATCGGCAACGATACAAATAATGCAAGAAATTGTGAAAATATACGTCATACTACTTTCAATTATATGGAAATCAATCCAGAAATTAAAATATCGTTCTCAGCAGGGTTTTGAACCCCGGATGAATCAGATGAATTTTGTAATTTCTAGATTCATTTCATATAGTCAATGCACCTACGGGAGTGTTTCCCTAATAATTAAATTGAGAAACAGTCTCAATTAATTATTGTGATTGCCTAAATCAATTGAATAGAGAAACGTGGTCTTCCAAGATAGTATACAATTTGATTCGGATAGTTGTAATTAAATTAGTATAGCACATTTGAAGATTGCCACCCCACCTTCCAAATTATCATTGAGAAAACCGAGGAAACTTTCAGCTGTATTACAGGATCATAATCCGCCACCTCCAAAATTAAGAAGCTGGCCATTGAAAACTGCTGCTTTAACTGAATGGAAAACAAATACTTCCTTTGATTTCTTTAATAACTAATAAACAGAGCAATGTTGGCTATACCTCGGATTGGAATTCATCAGTGGTATACAACGAAATAGGTTGTCACGCTGAATACATAACACGTCGTTGGCTCCGCTATCACTACGCCACATGACGTATGTCATTTCGTGTTTCGGCTAAAAAAAACATTTCAAATTTCATCTGTCACTAACAGTACACGTCAAAAAGCACGCGTTTATGAAATATCTGGAAAAATAGTTGTAAATGCTCATAAAATATTTAATCCATCAGCTATTCTTGTCTAGGAGTTTGTAAACGGTGACACTGGAGCCGTCCTAGCAACGAAGTACATAATAAATTCAGAGGGTTCTGAATGGCCTGTTGATTTGGCGTTGATTCGCGGGTGTTCGCACTGCCCATATCATCCCCACTGATTGCTTTTTTCCTTTTAAAAATATAGTCTTGGATGAAGGTTATCGCCACTCGTCGATTGCGTCGGTGCCAGGGGGTTGGTTTGGGTCGCTTGTTTTTACTGTCCCTCACTAAAAATCAGTTTTATAACTGAGTGGGTAAACTAAATACTATTTATTATTTATTTATTTTATTTATTTAAAGCTAGTGCATCCGCCTTTGGACCTTATCTTAAAAGTCCAGGAAAGATGGCTGAATGAACTAGGGATATGTCCAATAATATTATGTTTCGTAGAATATTTTCGACGGAACAGGCTCACTATCAGCTATTATGTCTTTTTTTAGAAACAAAGGGGGGGGGGGAGACAACGAGCCAAGATTTTTTTTTAATTTTTAGCTAAGATTTTTTTATATTTTGATATGTTTCTAGAAACTGTTATCCTAAAATAACTTTTGGTGTGCGAAATGTTTTGTTAGGCGGAACAAATACGAGCTGAATCCTCTATTTAACCCATGTATATCACATTATCAAGAAAATGCTTAAAAGTTAATACCTAAGATGAAGCAGCCACCTGTACTTCAACATATGCATGCAATTAATGTTAATGTTTCCGTTTAGACGATTGCCATTGGTCGAAATTGACACACGATCTCCCTCATTAGATACTCCCGTTTGACAGTTTGTGTTTTCCTGCCGTGTATAAATGGTGCTCTCAGCAGCTAATGAATCTTTCCTTAGTTATTACACATAAATTTAGGGATACGTTTAGGCCTGGCTGGCCTGTTCTCATACATTGTTACAGATTATATACGAATTAGAAGATAAACCAAAACAATGTGTTTTTGTTTTCTCGAGTCGTGACCCAAAATCAATGACAAAAGTCAGGTAACGAAATTTTGAATATTTTTTCCACTAGTTCACCTATATTGGGGTGAAACAAAAACAATTAATATTACATTTATATTCTCCACACATTCTTGTCTCTGAATTACCGTCAAAATGTTTTATTATAACCTGCAATTCCTTTATAAGATCTCAACCCCCCAAATTCAAAAAAATATCAGGGCGGAGAAAACACTACTTTCAGCGTAAATGTTTTTCCCCGCCACTTCACTACTTTTGGTCATTACAAAACAAAAAATTATTTTATACACCATAAACATCTGCCTCTGACAATGGTGAAGTTAATTATCTACTATAGCTTTTGCTGATGGTTATTCATTCATATGATCGCTCATTGTAAGAACTAAACCGATGAAGGTATGGTGGTCATTAAGGTTAAATTAATTATTTGTGTGAACCCGGGGAAAGTTCTAAAACGTGATAGCTTTTAGTCACAAGTCGTTAGCTTCAGCATTTTGCTTGAGCCCGCCTTTCTCTCGAATATCGATTCAAACCGCGAATCATTATCGGTAAGCATGGAACTCTTCGGCCATTTTCAAGCATGCTGGCCCCCAAAATAGGATATTCCTATAAAAAACTTTTAAAACGAAAACGCAGCAGAATCGTATGAGGCAGTAAAAAAATCATAGCCTATTCTTCTTCATTGTTAATCCACATATTATTATTTCAATATTTTCTGAGACTATTTTATCCTACCCATAAATTAATTCGACTATAAATATTTTAACTTTTTTTCTTATTCTTTTTTCTAATCTTTAGAATCCTCAGGTATATATTTCAACTGTGAGTATATCAAGGGGTTTTTTTTAAGTCTAATATTCTAGTATAAAGAGAGTATATGCGTAATAAACTTTATTTGCTCACCTTTAGGGGAGTAAAGAATAAAGAAAATATATGAACTGAACAATATTGACAAGTAAATTAAGGTCATAAATTGTGTATAGAAAACCGCGTTTTTTATAAAAAAAAAAAACGAACGAAAAAAGAAATGTTTTTGGAGGGATAAAATCTTCCTCAGAGTGTCGCCAGAAGGTTATTAGGTAATAGCGTGTTAGAAATACGATAAAGAAACGGTATTAAATCATCAACAATCAAGTTAGACTATTTTTAGCACTCTGTGTTATAACACATAAAATAAACATGCATTTTAAGGAGGTTACTAGTTTCTTGGTTGAAATGTCGGGGTTTGGTGTAAGTGTAGTATTATCTGTGGATGTATTACATTTTGATGAGTTCACAAAATCTGTGGCACCTATAGTGGTGAATTGACAATTCCTCAGACTCCTAGCACTGACGTCACAAACTCTCTGGCTTCTAGCACTGACGTCACAAACTCTCTGCCTTCTAGCACGGACGTCACAAACTCTCTGGTTTCTAGCACTGACGTCACAAACCCTTGGGTTTTTAGCAGTGACGTCACAAACTCTCTGGCTTCTAGAACTGACGTCACAAACTCTCTGGTTTAACAGTGACGTCACACTCAGGCTTTCAGCACTGCGCCAACTTGGAATTCTTCACTGATCGTGTGACAAACTCTCAAATCCGTGGGAGTCACAAACTCCCGGTTCTAGGACGGTACAAACTCTCTGGTTTAGCCACTGACGTCAAATTGCTCTCATCGATGTGACAAACTTTCAATCCTCGTGGTGATGTCACAAAACCCCCCCCTCGTGCCC